>CAUDMG010002973.1:217500-265000 GCA_958450375.1 Homarus gammarus
CAAACCGAGCTTTAGATGCAGTGGAGGCAAAAATATCTTTTCTGGATCTACAAGCGGATTATGAGCACAGTTAAACCTTCCAGGTCTTGTCGGCCAATCCTTTCTCACATAGTGCTCTGCATCAGCTCTGCTGTTCCGCAAGCACAAAAAGCACATGTGCTTTGTGTAGCCACTCTGAAGGCCCAGTAGTAAACTGATGACTTTGAGATCGCCACATATCTTCCACTGGTGTTTCTCATACTCTATAGCGGCCAACAGAATTTTCATTGTTTCATAGCTCTCAGTCATTTTTGTTGCGTGTGCTATTGGGACAGATGGAAGCCGATTGCCATTGTGTAAAAGAACAGCTTTCAGAGAGTCTTTTCCTGAGTCTATAAACAGCCTCCAATCCTCTGTCTTGTATGTTTCAGACTTGCAGAGTTGTTGCATGAGAGATACTGCGTCCTCGCAATAACAAAGGTTGTTTGCCATCTTGAAAAATGCAGACAGCTCTCTATGTCGGTAACGCGCTGTAGTGATATGCACTCCATCTTCTAGCAGGTTACGCTGCTTTAGTCTGGATCCCAAAACTTCAGCCTTTTCTTTTGACAAGTTTAGGTCCCTGATGAGATCATGAAGCGCTTCTTGAGTAAATAGTTTAGGCCTGGTATTTTCAGAGTCATCCTGGGAGTCGTTTTCCATTGAGGTAGAGGTAGAATCGGAATCACTCAATTCTTGTTCAGTCAGTGGATTTGGGACTGGAAGTTCAGCACTGTGCGGTACTGGTCGGATTGCAGAAGCAATATTGGGGTACTGTACCTTGCCTCGTGTCTTGATTTTTATTCCCTTAATATTTGTGAGACAGAAGTAGCAGTCACTACTGTGGTCTTTAGGTTCACGCCATATCATTGGTACAGTAAACGGCATTCCTGAACTTCGTTTACCACACATCCACTCGCTCAGGTGGTTAACACAAGACTTACAGGCAACATGAGGTGCCCATTTCTTGTCTTGGTCACCCAAATGACATTTGAAGTAACTTTTGTAGTTCAATCGAACAGCTTTTGTGATTGGTTTCTTGAGGCTACCAGGAGTGAAGGCACCACATATATGTAGCAAAAACTGTCAGCACCGTTCACAAACTTGCGACGTTCCATGTTTTGTTAAATTCAGAGTAATTACAAATCATGCAGGTGTAGATATGCAATATCATGAATCAGCAAACTGAAACAAACAAAAAAGCACAAATCAGGACAAAATAATTGCATAAGTGGAGCCAATGAGCATATAAATTACTGTATGAATAGCATGGTACACTAAATATATAGATATGCTGGTTCTGGAAAACTGAGCCTGATACAGCTATACGAATGTCATAATTGAGTTCAGCACATACAATTACATTAGAATCAGACTGTTTTGATCCAGAACCATGATAATTTTTTTTTATGTTGGCCAGTGAATCGACGTTTTGGGAAATATGTATCATAGAAAATTGGAAATATCTACTTTCCGGGAATGTTGGTTATCTACTTTCCCGAAAAGTCCAGTGGATAAGCGTTTACCTGCCACTCATTGAGGCCCGAGTTCGAGTCCCGGCATTTCTCTCTTCTTTTTATTTTTCTGTTTTTAATTTTTTATGTTATGGGACAATATTTTCGCTGTATTATACCCTAAAAGTTAATCAAAAGTGAAATTGGGTCATAAATTTGACGTTTGTAGGTATTATTAACGTATATTCATGTTCGAAGCTTCGAATGCTTCAATGAAGCTTCGTGACGTCACTCTCAACCTTCATATATAAAGTCTCGACTAACTCGTTTTCGCCCCATTCTTCACCGACCATCACCACTCACTGGCTGCAGCTGACAGGCAGGTAAGCTTGAGCTGCCCCACACCTCTAGTCTCCATTATATACGTGTAATGTTTTTCCCCGACTGTCTACAGTCAAAATGGCCAAGAGATATGGTTATTCTTTTGGGTAGTGTTTAATATACTAAATTATGGAGTAATAAATGCTGATTTAAGTAAAAAAAAACTTGCCAGCCGATTGTTGCAGTTCACTTGCCTCCAAGGGTCGTATCCCCGAGTTTCACTGGGCTGTAAGGCCTATGGTACCTACTTTGCAGCTTAAACAAATACATTAATATGGTTTAGTGTTATATTGTGTTTCTCTAACGTCTAACCAGTAATTTCTTAATGTTTTAGACAAATATACCGCTAAATGAGCCATGACAAACGAGCCTAAACTATAAGTTGGTGGCGGGTAACGAGCGTAAACCGTACATCAGTATTTACGTAATAATTAACCAGTAAGTGAGTACAATGACCAGATTTGGTTAGGTTACTGTATTATTTATTTTTTAATTTCACATTTTCCCTCTTGCTTGGAAGCCCAACCCACTTTTGGCGGAGCCGGGCGGTCATAACTCAATAATGACGCATTTCCCCAAACGTCCATCACCATCACTGAATTCAGCATTAAAAACTGCGCCGCAATGACCAGGTTTAACAAAAATATGACGATTTTTGACGAAATTAAATTATTTTTTTTTTACTGGCTAGTTCTTTGTTTACTCTTTAACTAAGATTTCTGGGAGTTGAAACAGAATTTATTACGGGTTTGAGCCGGGCGAGGTGAGGTAGGGAGCCGGGCGAGGCGAGGTGAGGTAGGGAGCCGGGCGAGGCGAGGTGAGGTAGGGAGCCGGGCGAGGTGAGGTAGGGAGCTGGGCGAGGCGAGGTGAGGTTAGGGAGGTTGGGAGCGAGCCAGCCAGCCAGCCGAGGTAGGGAGCCAGCCGGGTGAGGTAGGGAGCCAGCCAGCCGGCCGGGTGAGGTAGGGAGCCAAGCGAGAGCCGGTGGAGGGCGAGACGTTACAGAAGGTCGAGGTGTTCCAGAATACATTATATCGTATATTAAATAAAGTAACATTAAGGGTTCCTGGTAATTTTAAAAGTGGACAACCATGGATTTTACCATCGGAAAAAAAACATTGCTCAACAACCAAAACTAACGTAACGTAACCTAATAACGTAACGTAACCTAACTTAACCTAGAGGTTCGTTGGTTGTCTACTTGTAAAAAAAAATAAAAAACCCGGGTTCCTAAACTAAATGTTTAGATGTATATAAAGACAGTTTAAATGTATTGGTAAAGAAGGCTCGCCATCTAATTAACCTCTGGAAAATGTTAATGTTTGGCTCGCCTGAAGATTCATCCCCAGCTTATTTCAGCTGAAGATCAACTTAACCTTAGTCAATCTACGTATTACAATGTGCTGGTGAAACTTTTTCTTTTTCAGATCAAGGAATGGCTACAGATCCAACTACAGTACAAAGCTCTGATATTGGCGTGGTACAGTCTGTGGCCAGTGTGGTGCAGTATGAGGTCATAAGTGAAGTGTGGTGCAGTATGTGGGGACAACAGACCACGAGTGACTCATCTCATACTACACAACAATATTCCTTGAGGTAAATTTTAACGTTGTGTGTGAAGGTGTGGGTGGGTGTGGCCTATTATGGTGTTATTTAATGTTTTGTAAGGGTGTGGGTGGGTGTGGCTTGTTGGTGGTCGTTTAACTCTTTGTGAGGGGTGTGGGTGGGTGTGGCTTCTTGTGGTGTCGTTTAATGTTTTGTGGGTGGGTTTGGCTTATTGTGGGGTCATTTAACGTTTTGTGAGAGGATGTGGGATGTTGTATCCTGGTTGGGGTGGGGACTCTGGTGGTGTCTGGGATAGGGTTGTGTTCACATAAGAAGGAATTGTACACGAGGTGGGCAGGTGGTTGTGGTGAAGTTTGTCATTAAAACCAAGTGTAATCTAGCTGTCGAGGGGGACACTTAAGGGGGCATAAGGGAGGGAGGTCTAGTAAGTGAGCTGTAGTAAACCCTGTGTACAGTATAGTGCATGAAACAGTGTAGAGATGTGTAGTACAGTATAGTGTAGCAGTACTGTATTGGTGAGACGTAATTTGAGTAAACCGATGTGGAGGTAATGATTTATGTAAAATGTTGGGGACAGTTTAGGTACATGTGGTCTAATGGTAGAAGTATATATTGTATGCTTAACATTCATTCTATATAAATAGAAACTTAAACATGTTGCAGGTGACAGCTGATGTACGTAAAAGCCAATGGAGAAGTGACTGAACTTTGAGCAAGATTTAACAAGCAGCATGTTACTTCAGCCTCATCAGTTAAGTTACTTGTATATCTTAACTATTATGGTCATCCCATAAACCACTCAACACTGTGCTTCTACACTGGGCAATGGAGGGTGTGTGGCGGGGGGGGGGGGGGGCTGACGGAGTGCATTGGAGGGCTGTGGTGGACTGACTGACTAGACAGATTGATCTTAGAGTAAAATTAATATTAGTTGTAGTGACAGTATATATATACAGGACTACATGCCTATTGGTTATCAGAGAAAATTAGTAGTAGTATAGGAGTAAATATAGCAAGTAAAGCAAGTTGTTGTAGGTGGGTTTCAACTAACATAACTTTACTAACCTAACTTAACCAGCCTAACTTAGATTAAACATAACTAACCTAGACTTGACCAAATCAGTAATAAGGTGTCTATTATACAGTAAATATATTGGGTAAAAAACATTTTAAGAACCTCAATTTAAACTATTGTATTATCCACTTGGGTTAACTGATCATGAACTGAAAGTTTAATTTAGATAAAATTGAGACGTGTAAATTATAAAAATATAACTTGTGTACAGTTAGGGACAGCTTAAGTACTGTACATGTGGCCTAATTGTACATGGAAATTGTTTGTTTAATGTCTATTCTACATTAATTACAACTTTAAACATGTTGCAGGTGACGGCTGATGTACGTGAAGGCCAATGGAGAAGTGACAGAACCTTGAGCAAGATTTAACAAGCAGCACGTTACTTCAGCCTCATCAGTTAAGTTACTTGTGTATCTTAGCTAGTATCGTCTCATAAACCACTCAACACTGTGCTCCTACACTGGGCAGTGGAGGGTGTGTGTGGAGGACTGTTTGAGGGCTCTGGAGGACTGTGTGGACTGACTGTAGAGACTGATCTAGTAAAATAAATATTAGTTGCAGTGACATTACGTATAAAAATACAGGACTACATGCCTATTGGTTTAAGAAAATTAGTTGAAGTGTAGTTGTAAATGTAACTGGTAAAGCAAGTTGTTGTGGGTGGGTTTCAACTAACCTAACTTAACCAGCCTAACTGATTAAGTGCAACTAACCTACACTGAACCAAATCAGTATTAAGTTACCCATTAAACAGTAAATATATATTAAATAACAAATTTATTGAAGAACAAAAATTAAATGTATTTCTCTAGCCACTCATGTTAACTGATCATGAATTCTGAAAGTTAATTTTGAAGTTACATAAAATTGAGACCTGTGTAAATTTTTTAAAAGTAATAACTTGTGTACAGCTGACGACAGTTCAAGTACATGTGGTTCAGTGGTAGATGGATATTGTATGTTTAACATTCATTCTACATAAATAGCTACTTTCAACATGTTGCAGGTGACGGCTGATGTACGTGAAGGCCAATGGAGAAGTGACAGAACCTTGAGCAAGACTTAACAAGCAGCACGTTACTTCAGCCTCATCAGTTAAGTTACTTCTATATCTTAGCTAGTATGGTCATTCGATAAACCACTCAACACTGTGTGACGGAGGGTTCTGGAGGCCTGCGTGTGTGACGGAGGGCTCTGGAGGCCTGCGTGTGTGACGGAGGGCTCTGGAGGCCGTGTGTGAGTGTTGTAGAGCTCTGGAGGACTGTGTGTTGGAGGACTGTGGACTGACTGTAGCGACTGCTCTTCTAGTAAAATTAATATTTGTTGTAGTGACTATAAATATTCAGGACTACATGCCTATTGGTTATTAGTGAAAATTAATAGTAGTATAGTAGTAAATGTAGCAAGTAAAGCAAGTTGTTGTGGGTGGGTTTCAACTAACTTAACCATCCTAACTTAGATTAAACATAACTAACCTAGACTGAACCAAATCAGTAATAAGGGGTCTATTATACAAACCCTATTTTGTATCTAATATATTTAAAGAACATTAATTCAAGCTAGTTTATGAACCACTTAAGTTTACTGATCATCAATACAGAAAGTTACTTTTAAAGTTAGATAAAATTGACTTTGTAAATTATTAAAATTTGATGACTTGTGTACAGTTGGAGTCAGTTTAAGTGCAGGTGGTCTAGTGGCAGAAGGATATTGTATGTCTAACTTTTATTCTACATAAATAACTAAATATGTTGCAGGTGACAGATGATGTACTTGAAGGCCAACATAGATGAAGTGACAGAATCAACCTTGATCAAGATGTAACACATGTTAATTCAGCCTCTCCAGTTAACTGTCTTTGTATGGTTAACCGAAAAAACCATTGAATGTAAGAATGAAAACGAGTGACTTGCTTTGTGAGAAGGGTTGGGAAGAAGGAACGTTGGGCAGTGGAGGGGCGCTCGTACGTTGGGCACTTGTGCACGGGCTGTGGTGTGCTCATACAATGGTTAATAGTGAATGATACAAATTTATCCGAGTAAAATGGCATGTACTGTGAAGGAATGTTGTGGATGGTGCCTGAGAAGACTGCTGCAGCCATAAGAGCAGGAAGGCTGGTGCTCACATGTAAGGAGTTTTAGGAGGGTGCTCAAGTGTATGGCTATACAGTACAAGGATGCAAGTATAGAATGCAAGACGTTTTGGGGTAACTGTTGTGTATTGGTAATGATACATTAATGTTAATTAAGTGATCTAATTTCAAAATTTTATTACAGGTTGTTGTACAAGATCGATGTACCAGATGTGAAAGCAAGATGGCCAGATGACCTCAGCGACTGTCTGTACTGTCAACCATTCCACACCTTCATGACTACCACCTTAAGCACAAATTTATTTATACAATTAAGAAAATAAATATTTAAAAGTACAGGAAAGTAACATTTAAGGACGTAGAAGTAAGCCTCGAGTCAAGCCACAGATTAAAAAAGGTAGATATATTGTGTAATGGTTGGCACTTGTATCGAGAAATAATATAATGTTGGCTCTCATTATACAATGTGTTCATAATAAAAATAAACACTGAATAAATTTGACATCTTTTATATTCCGATTTTGGAAAAGTAGAATAATAATGATCTTGTAAACTGAACTTGAAACCTGAACGTGAAGTGTAAAGTATATGGATCCTGTGATGCCAACATGATAGCTTATGTATATTTATCACTAATTGACATCCAAGTGCCAGCCTATGTAGAAATGTTAAAAACTAATTCCCATGTAGTGACCTATTGGGTGTGCAAAACTAAACGGATGACCACAGGGCTGTACCTGCAGATGGCATCGAAATCTATCATTTCGGTGTAGTTATAACAAGCTGTACATCACCAAAAATGCATCTTTATGGTGGTGTTTGATAATGACACCTCGGACGAAGGATTTTGACAACCTAAGAGACAACAGGTGTCGGTGTTCATTTTGAAATTCATCGGCCATGTCCGTAAAGATACGTTTTTGATTCTGTATACATACTATTATTTTGAAAGTAATGTATACAAAGTACATGAAAGTAAAGTACAGTAGGGATTTTACTTACGCAATGTTGACAAACTGGACACTGCACACCAATTGTTGAATGGAAGTCGGTTTTGCCTAAAATTTAGAAAAAAAATCCTTGTAAAATTATAAATTTACTATAATGTGCAACACAATGTAAATTAACTTAGTTGTACAAAAAGCTAAAGACTTTGAAATCCAATGGTCATGTGTAAAGTTGTAACATTTTGAAATGAAATAATTTGATATTTTGACCAGAAGTACAGTGTGTATCTCGCAAAACTCCAGGGGCCCAAACTCCAGCCCGGGACAGATGTGATAAGGGTGTTGAACGGTGTAAACCTAGCAAATACCACACATGCCCAAAAGGCTACGAAATTAACAAGTGAATGCTAAATCAGACTTGGTCAATTAGATAAATTTCGAAATCCCCCCCCCCCCCCCATACTGGTCTGTACCGTACCTGGTTAAAATTATTCGCAAAGTACAAGACTTTCATTATTAGATCAAACTAATTCTTGAGTAGGACCAAAACCTGTCATAATATAGACAAACTCATGATGGTCTCGTGTAATAAACTAACCATAAGCGGAGTCCATTGTGAACGTTGAATTGGGAAATACTCTATATTATGTGAAATCTTGATGACGCTTCCGTCAATGTACGGCCGAGAAGAAATAATGGTGGTAAGGTGTGTATCAAGATATGAGAAAAATGTTATCTAGTATGACGTAACCAACCATTGCTAGTTCTGATCTACACTAATACTAGATAACCGTTTACTAGACGTTCAGGTAGTCTCATGGTAAGTACCTAGAAATAACAGGTATAACACAGAACAATAAGGCAATTTGACCAGTTCTTTTGTAATCTTTATGAAACTTCTGGAGTATTATCACAAACTAACATATGTGGTGTATAATACAAAAGAAAAACTACCCGTATATACAATTTTTATTTTAAAATATCTCCTGTGCACTACATGGTCTCGAAACCTGAAGAAACCATTAAGTAGGAGTGAGAATACGTAGATCTCATTTTTCGATACCATCTATAAAAACCTAAAATACTACATTGCTTGTCTTGGTACCTAAATACAGGTATACATTAAACAAGGTCTAATTGATAAAATATAAGCTACTGTACTTTGTAGTATAAATTGGTTTGAAAAGAAAGACTTTATGAAGTGGTGATCATGCAACACTGCAGTAGCCCTCCTCCTTTATCCGGGCTGGGGACCGGCATGTTCAGTTGAACAAGGCGGAGTTACTATGGTGCTGTTACTATTACAAAAATAAGTTCTACCTTTACCACCTCCAGGAAGCACCTTGTGGGTTCACAGTCAGCCACACAAACCTGGAATATAAAAAGTTTTAGACAATGTTCATAAATACCTTACATGTAGACATCATATTGTCACAAGCACTTTACCTGTTTGGTGGGGTTCTTGTCCTGCCAGACATTCACCTGAGCCAGCTAGCCACAACCTGCAAGATTAAAAAAGAACCTCAGGGTGTGTGAACGAGAGGAAGGGTGGGAGGTTGGGTGTGGGTGGGTGGGAGGGAGTGTGCATGGATGGGAGGAGCCCCCCCATCGACACACACACTCACTTCCATGCAGACACCTTCCCTCCCACCCACCTAACCCTCCCTCCTACCCACCCAACTCTCACCCAGTCAACCCTCCCACCCACTTACCCAACCAACCCTCCCTCCCACCCACACCTCCCCCCCCCACCACCCCTCCCACCCACACCCCCTCCCACCCACACCCCCTTCCCCTCACTCACCTCCAGGAAGCACCTTGTTATGGGTTCACAGTCAGCCACACAAAACTGGAATATAAAAAGTTTTAGACAATGTTCATAAATACCTTACATATAGACATCACATATTGTCACAAGCACTTTACCTGTTTGGTGGGGTTCTTGTCCTGCCAGACGTTCGCCTCAGCCAGTCACCTGAGCCAGCCAGCCGTCCACCTCAGTCAACCGTTCACCAAAGCTAGCCAGCCAGCCGTTCACCAGTGTCAGCCTGACAGGCGTTCACCGGAGCCAGCCAGCCAGCAATCCACCTGAGCCAACCAGCCGCCGTTCACCTCAGACAGCCACACAATCTGAAAGATTTAAAGAGACCCTCAGGGCGTGTGAATGAGAGGAAGGGTGTGTGGATGGACAGGAGGGTGCGTGGATGGGAGGAAGGGTACGTGGATGGGAGGAAGGGTACGTGGATGGGAGGAAGGGTGTGTGTGTGTGTGTGGATGGGAGGAAGGGTGTGTGTGTGTGTGGATGGGAGGAAGGGTGTGTGTGTGTGTGTGGATGGGAGGAAGGGTGTGTGTGTGTGTGGATGGGAGGAAGGGTGTGTGTGTGTGGATGGGAGGAAGGGTGTGTGTGGATGGGAGGAAGGGTGTGTGTGTGGATGGGAGGAAGGGTGTGTGTGTGGATGGGAGGAAGGGTGTGTGTGTGGATGGGAGGAAGGGTGTGTGTGTGGATGGGAGGAAGGGTGTGTGTGTGGATGGGAGGACCTCCCGTGTACACACACACACACACTTACCTTACCTCCTTGGGCTGCAGAATCGTCCACCAGCATAAGGGACCCTTGTTCAGCCTCTTCAGGGATACTACAGTCCATACCTGAAATAAAAGGCATAATGTACTGTACTTAAATATGTTCTTATGTTTACTGATTTTGTGTTGATGCAAGTATGATGCTGACCACTAGAGTACAGCCCTGGGAGTGTATTGATTTAATCCCTCGAGTAGAACTTAATCCTTTGAACATGATGATTTAATCCTTTGAATGTGATGACTTAATCCCTTGAGTATGATGACTGTACATCTTAAGCATGATGATTTTACACCTTGAATAATTTAAACCCTAAAGAATGATGACTTTACCCCTTGAGTATGCCAACTTATTCTCTCGAGTATGATGAATTAACCCCCTTGAGTATGATGACTTATGTCTTAACTCAAGGGGCTGTCATTTTACTCCTGAGGTTAAGTCATTTTAATTAAAAGCTTAAGTTATTTCAATCAAAGGCTTCAGACCTACTATTTCATCCCCTGAACAAAACTCAATTTACCTACAGTGATTACACACGTATCTCTCACCTACTGTGTCCTGGGTTTGAGTCCTGACCTCGGACATACGTGGGAAGGGTGTTATCCAGTGTGACACTACCAAATATGGCAGGTTTTTCCGGATACTCTGATTTCCTCCAGCACTAACACTGGACAATGTCATAACCGAGTACAGTACTAACAAAGAACAGACCAACTGCCTGAATGACTAGTAAAGTGATATCTTCATTAGCCGGAACAATTGGTGCAGAACACTTCCGGGAACGAGAGATTTCCGCGTAATGAGACGACTCTCAAACTCGGAAAAAATTCCCCTTTCTCGGAATTTTCCGGGTACCGGGAATAATTTCTGGGAATTTTCCAGTAAATGTGCCCCTCGAAAAATCATTCCCAAAGCCACAATTTTCTGGAAAATTATGGCTTTGAGAATGATTTTCCAAGAAAATTTAAATTCCGGCTATCGGAGAGTTCCGGGTTTGAGGGATTCCGGCTAACGGAGACATTACTGCACGCTGATAAGTGGTGAAATTTTAACTTAAATTAATTAAATTAAACTCTAGGATTCTTATACAGTATTAAATAAAAATAATTAAACATAACATGAGCTAAACACTTAATGTTTATGATCTAATATCCAGGGAGGGGAATATGTACCATAATATAACACATCCACCAAAGAAGTTAGAATATATCCTTATCCCTTTGACCGCGCAAAGCGACTTTCGTCGCCCGACAGAACGAAACATTTCACCGCGCAAAGCGACTTTACTCCACAACCACAAGGGAAAATTCTGAATTTCCCGCGGGCGGCTAAGATGGTCCTGGGGTTAAAAATATACCCCGTTTGTGCTGCCATCTGGTATCCGCTAGGCAAAACATATCCCAAGGACGCATTAGCTGACGCAACCACGACTCACAGATTTCCAGATCCAGCGTAGCGTCATATATTTGTTCATCAGCCACATAAATAATGTATTTTTTATTCTTTTATTATGGTGATAGGCAGTGTAAGTGTTTCAAGCATGTGAATATATATAACAGACCGATATAGATAAGCAAATAGTGGTGGTTATATGTAAAAATATGATCGCTATTTTTTCGTCAGTTTGTCGGTATAAAGATTTGCCAGAAAATTGTTTCAGCGGCATGTATCTGTTCATAATCCTCATAAAGAAGGTAATTTTTAATCTGTTATTATGGTGATAGACAGGGTAAGTGTTTCAAGCATGAGAATATATATAAAAGACTGATATAGATAAGCAAATAGTGATGGTTATCTCAT
Organism: Homarus gammarus; assembly: GCA_958450375.1. NCBI lineage: Eukaryota > Metazoa > Arthropoda > Malacostraca > Decapoda > Nephropidae > Homarus > Homarus gammarus. The sequence continues at coordinate 229,413 of CAUDMG010002973.1, forward strand.
AATATGATCGCTGTTTTTCCGTCTGTTTGCCTGTATAAAGATTTGCTATAATATTGTTTCTGCATAACCCAGGCATTTTTGGCATAGTCCGGTGTCAAAATATGAATAAAGACCGTGTTATATATATTTGAGAATAGTTATTTTATAATGAAATAGCCAGTATATAGACAAAAATTGCGATGTTTGTGATAAGAAAAATTTTCGCTGTTTGTCAGTCACTTTCCATTATCATTTACCGCTGTTTCAGCATAACCCAGACATTTTTGGTATAGTCCAGTGTTAAAATATGAATAAAGACTGTTATATATATATTTGATTGAAATAAAATATTTTTGCATTATCTGTTTAGTTATTTCACCAACAATGTTTCCAGGTGAGGTACCAATATTGCACATAAAAACCGGGTTATAATTTCCATGAAACATCACTTTACATTAATTATTACCATAGTTTTGGGTCATGATCTATCATTCTGGAGGCAATTTTGGCAACATCTGAGTTCCTCAAACCACTTTACCTGAAGAAAGCCCGAGATATATATATATTTTTTTTTTTACCTTTTTTCCGTAAAAACATGATTTTCCACTAGATAACAACATTTCTAAGGAATATAAATGCCATATATGGAAAGACCAAATTTTTTTTCATTATAGCAAAGCAATAAAAGAGCTCAAAACAGCACTTTCATTTTTTGGTGACTTAATGACACTTTCCGGGAACAACCTTGAAATCGGACGGCGCGGTCAAAGGGTTAAGTATGTACTGTACTCTACTCAATTTGCATTCTTTACTTTTTCATTTCTTTTTGTCAAGAACAATTTGTGTTTAGGAAGGTATTCTACTATACTTACATTTTGAATTCAAGGCCAGTGCCACTGAAGACCCTACTGTAGCGTGCAAGAAGGTTCTTGTTGGGTCTACCAGCACCACATTCTCTTCAGGACGCTGAGCGGTAATTGTGACAGCAGTACAAGGGTCACAGCTGCTCTCTGTTGTCTGGTGATTCACATGAAGTTGATACTGTGAAGAAAGTGGAAGTCAAAAATCACAGTATTTGATAATTGATAGTCATCATCATGGGTCTTTTCCTTGATGATAGCTGTGGTATCAAGCAGTTCTTGAAAACAGACAAAATATACCAACCCAACCAAAACTACTGAACCAAATTTACAACAATTTGGTTAAGTGTTGGTTGGTTAAAGTTCCACAGATCTTTAAAAGTGCAGAGCCAACACCCTCAATGGTAAAAATAACATCCACCCAACAAGGGTCACAGCTCAAGGTATACTTATAATTAAAATACAAAGGGTGCTACTATAGCATGCAGGTTACAAGATGTTTAGGTTAGGTAGGGTTAGAATAGGTCGTGTTGGGTTGGGTTAAGTTGGGTCGGTTAAGTTTAGACTCGATAACTTTGTAGACGGCACACTATAGTAACACCATAAAAGTTCTTGTATGGTTTTATTACTTACTATCATCCAAAGATCTTCTATAGAAAATAACGAACATAACCGAACAACTCCTTCTGGTGTTACCCGCTTGCTGCAGTATTACCGGAAATTTTAACGACAATGTACAGATTTGAAAGTTAGGTTAGGTTAGGTTAGGTTTTAATAGGTTCTGTGCATTCTCACTTCCATTTTCGTGTTCGGTATCATATAAATATTATATCCAGAAGGTTTGGTTCAATGCCATAAATTATTTCTGGTATAAACCTTCACTCAGCTCACTATTAATGGTGTACTTTGGTTAGGTTAGGGTAGTAGGTTAGGGTAGTAGGTACATGGTAATAGGTTAGCCTATTTTGGCATGATAAATAATTTTAGGGTGAATTTATGTGTTTTTTAGTCGATTCTAAACATATTTTCATTGTTATATTATAGTGGACACTGTTGTCGTTTATAGAAATGTTAAAAAAATATATTTTTAAAATAAACGCTACTTAACATTTGTGGGACGAAGAACAGACCTAACCAAACAAACCTACCTAACCTTACCTAACTTCTCGGTATATTAAACAGAAAGAACTTACTATGATATGGTGAAATTTGAGGCATTTTCTGGACGTGAGATGATACGGCCGCCTCTGCACTCTGCAGCCCTGGCGGGTTAGTCCTATATATTAACCAAAACCTAAAATATCTATTGGGACAAAAACGAATATTAACCCTATTAATTTTTGTCAATTCACCAAATCGTCGACGGCAACTAATTATTTCTTACTACAAACACCAATATAAACTTCACTAACACCAATGCAGCAGAATATATAAAATGGCGGAGTTTATCTTTGCAATTACCTCTTCATAAAATATCTTCACACAAATTTCCATTTGATGACGGAATAAAACTCTCAGTAACTACTTGTTGGGTTGACAAACTACCATGACGGTAGTTAACCAACTCTCTAACATCACATGTAAATTAATTATTAAAACAAAAATACCAACAATTTACTCACCACAGTAGATACATAAGCTTGTGTTTAAATAACTATAACTTAATCACCACATAACAGCCAGTCACAACACATCCTTCCCTCACGGCGTCACTCAGACAAATGCGTTGATAGTGACGTCACAATAGATGGTTATACCAAGGAAGGAATATAAAGAGAAACTTGTACTACATTCAATTAACGTCCAATCCCTGACTACTGCGCCATCTCTTGATTTAAATTTACTCTAAATATTTAAGGTCATCATAGAAAACGTGTTGTTGTCTAGAGGACGAGTTTGTCTTTAGCGTAGACTCTTGTCATAAGTCATATACATTTTTATTCCTAGCAGCCATTGCTTAAATATACGTGATTGTCTGCTTATACATTGAAAAATGGTTTATTCACGAACAATGATGTTCCTTAAATAAAAGAAGAGGCAATACCATGTTGTACATACATGAAATAACATAAATAAGGGACTTAGGTGGTAGATAAATATAAGTTAAGAAAACATCAAAAGGAAGCGGGCAGGTAGACCCAATCCTCCTGATATCCACAAAAAGTAGAAAGCAGTAATAAAAAGACTAAGTTTCAACTTTCAGTCTTGAAAATATGTAATTCAGGGTGGATAAGGCCGAAACACATTACATGTTTGAATGTTCTGATAAGAGTCACACACACACTATAATTTAAGACAGCATACAGCTTGCTAACACTTCCTACTACGATTGGGGAGATAAACTTTAAACTTTGTGATAGTTGGCAACGTAGGTATAAGTGCAGGCAACTGTACATCAGTGATAAAATCAATTAAATTCCTACCTGGATGTGGTACACTTTACGTACTTTGGTTCAGCTTACGTGGGCTTTCATGTAATGTACTGTACTAATCAACCCTACTGCACTTATCTCAATAGTGTCCTGTAATGTATTCTTTCCCTTCATCTTTTCTAAGTACTGCATGTGGATAAACCTTAAGAGAATAAAACAACCTTCACTGAAACAAGACATAAACAAAGCAGAATGTATACAATGTTCCATTTATATTTCTGCTCACGAGGATAATTTGGTGCACAAACGTCAAGGTTGTGGACTTTATTAAGAATAATATATCGTCATTTAGTGCCTGGCAGACTGATCAGGGAATTATACAACTGGCATTATTGTGCAATGAGCGAATAAATCTGCAGCAACTTGGTCCTGACACACACACCAGAACTTGCCTTTAACATGTAGTGTGTGGTATTTAACATGTGCTACCACAGGTAGTGTGTGGTATTTAACATGTGCTACCACATGTGGTATTTAACATGTGCTACCACACCTAGTGTGTGGTATTTAACATGTGCTACCACATGTAGTGTGTGGTATTTAACATGTGCTACCACAGATAGTGTGTGGTATTTAACATGTGCTACCACATGTGGTATTTAACATGTGCTACCACACCTAGTGTGTGGTATTTAACATGTGCTACCACATGTAGTGTGTGGTATTTAACATGTGCTACCACAGGTAGTGTGTGGTATTTAACATGTGCTACCACATGTGGTATTTAACATGTGCTACCACACCTAGTGTGTGGTATTTAACATGTGCTACCACATGTAGTGTGTGGTATTTAACATGTGCTACCACAGGTAGTGTGTGGTATTTAACATGTGCTACCACATGTGGTATTTAACATGTGCTACCACATGTGGTATTTAACATGTGCTACCACATGTGGTATTTAACATGTGCTACCACACCTAATGTGTGGTATTTAACATGTGCTACCACATGTAGTGTGTGGTATTTAACATGTGCTACCACACCTAGTGTGTGGTATTTAACATGTGCTACCACATGTAGTGTGTGGTATTTAACATGTGCTACCACATGTAGTGTGTGGTATTTAACATGTGCTACCACATGCAGTGTGTGGTATTTAACATGTACTACCACACCTAGTGTGTGGTATCTAACATGTGCTACCACACCTAGTGTGTGGTATTTAACATGTGCTACCACATGTAGTGTGTGGTATTTAACATGTGCTTCCACATGTGGTATTTAACATGTGCTACCACATGTGCTACCACACCTAGTGTGTGATATTTAACATGTGCTACCACACCTAGTGTGTGGTATTTAACATGTGCTACCACACCTAGTGTGTGGTATTTAACATGTGCTACCACATGTAGTGTGTGGTATTTAACATGTGCTACCACATGTAGTGTGTGGTATTTAACATGTGCTACCACATGTAGTGTGTGGTATTTAACATGTGCTACCACATGTAGTGTGTGGTATTTAACATGTGCTACCACATGTAGTGTGTGGTATTTAACATGTGCTACCACATGTAGTGTGTGGTATTTAACATGTGCTACCACATGTAGTGTGTGGTATTTAACATGTGCTACCACATGTAGTGTGTGGTATTTAACATGTGCTACCACATGCAGTGTGTGGTATTTAACATGTACTACCACACCTAGTGTGTGGTATCTAACATGTGCTACCACACCTAGTGTGTGGTATTTAACATGTGCTACCACATGTAGTGTGTGGTATTTAACATGTGCTACCACATGTGGTATTTAACATGTGCTACCACATGTGCTACCACACCTAGTGTGTGGTATTTAACATGTGCTACCACACCTAGTGTGTGGTATTTAACATGTGCTACCACACCTAGTGTGTGGTATTTAGCATGTGCTACCACACGTAGTGTGTGGTATTTAACATGTGCTATCACATGTAGTGTGTGGTATTTAACATGTGCTACCACATGTAGTGTGTGGTATTTAACATGTGCTACCACATGTAGTGTGTGGTATTTAACATGTGCTACCACACCTAGTGTGTGGTATTTATCATGTGCTACCACAGTGTGTGATATTTAACATTTGGAATTGCTCTTCGGATTTGCTACTCGGAATGTTTAAAAAAATATCCGAAGATGTAAACCAAAATGTTGCAAGTTCACTCAGTTATATTTAAAATATTTACTCTACAGCAACATTGGTCAGCCATGAATGTTATCTCTGTTTGTGTCTTTTATTCTAATAAGAGAAAACTTGAGTTCCAATATCAATAATAATGTCAACAGTTGGTTTTAGATGAAGAACAAGACATGCTGTACACGATAAAGCTTGACGAGTGTTGTGTTCGGCCCATCGTGTACAGGTCCTACACGATGGTGTTATGTTACGTCACCACTTATTTTGTGTAATTGTTCTTCATAAACACTTCTAGAGTCTGGTGTGTTCAGACCCTGAGCAGTATGAAACCTTCCTGACGTCTGTGTGATCGACGAGCATCAACTAGCCAATTACAAGCCCACATGAGGGAATATGGCCGGGGTTCATTTGCCATATATAACCTTTATTTAATTTAATTTTGATGTTTAATAATACAACCTAACCCTGAGGTAGTGTTATCAGGTGAAACACACGGACAGGTGGTGGGACAATGGCTAATCTACAGATGAGGTCTGAGGTTGGGGTTAGGAAAGACTTGCCGTTATGTGAGGCAGCAATATCGTCGGTCACCTCCAACATCCAAAGGTGAGGTGTTGTCAGATTAAGTGAAGGCCAGAGATATTGGGGTCACCTGAAGATCTATTTCGGCACCCCAGATTATTCCAACTGATGAGTAAAAACCCTAAAATTAATCTGACCTAAATTAAACTAACTTAACATCATCTAATCTAATCTAAGCTAATATAATATCCCATAACCTAACCTAACCTAGCATAACCTAACCCAAGCTAAGCTAAGCAAATTTAATATCACGTAACTTAACCTAACCTACTGTAATGTAACCCATCCGAAGCTAACCTAACCAAACCTAACCCCCCCCCCCCCCCCAGGGTAGGATTAGGATGTTGAATCATGAGGTAAACTAAGCTGGTGGGTTAATCTTCAGGTGATCTACTTCATCTCGTCACTTACTTTCTTGGGATTGTTAATGAAGAGAGATCTAATTGACCAATCAGAGACGATGTTTACAAACTACATCCATTGTTGGTGTATGACGTCACCCGGGAACTATTTCAATGTTATTACTGCATAGTCATAGAAAGATAGATAGATAGATAGTAGGCAGCTACCAAACGGGAAGGTACTACCGCCTGGGAAGATATTGGAAGCATAATGTGTTGTCTAATGGTATACTCTGTTGCCTTATGTGACCCGGGTTCCATCCCCGGGCAGGGTGAAACTATGGGCAAGTTTCTTTGCTCCATTTGTCTCTGTCTACCCAGCAGTCATTGGAGACCTGGATGTTAATCGATTTGCGGATCGTATTCTGGGGTAATGGTGAGCCAGTGCAGTTGGCGAGTTGTCCCGTGTTCTCGGACTATTCCTTGACGCTGGGTCATGCAGCTCGTTAATTTAGGGTGTGGTTGTTGTGTTGGCGACAGCTTCTACACCTTCAACAGCTTCAACACCAGCAAGTGCAGCGTACTTAATATTGGAAGAACAAATACTTATAATGTATACAGCCTTAACAACATCAACCTAGAGAAGTCGACTTGTGAAAGAGACCTAGCGGTACTTGTAAGCCCTGACCTACGGCCTAGAAAACAATGCGTTAATGTTCGAAATAAGGCAAACAGAGTATTGGGTTTTATATCTAGAAGTGTAAGTAACAAGAGTGCAGAGGTCTTATTGCAACTATATCTTGCGCTAATCAGGCCGCACCTCGATTATGCGGTTCAGTTCTGGTGCCCCTATTATAGAATGGATATAAATTCACTAGAGTCGGTGCAGCGAAGAATGACAAAAAAGATTCCTGGACTTAGAAACCTTCCATATCAGGATAGGTTAAAGAAACTTAACTTGCATTCCCTAGAAAGACGAAGAGTGCGGGGATATATGATAGAAGTATTTAAGTGGGTGAAAGGAATCAATAAAGGGGATATAGATAAAGTTCTTATAATATCCGAGCAGGATAGGACTCGGAGCAACGGATTCAAGTTGGATAAGTTTAGGTTTAGGAGGGAGATAGGAAGAAACTGGTTCACAAATAGGGTGGTGGACGAGTGGAACAAGCTTAGCACTTTGTAGTAAGTGCGGGAACTCTGGAAAGTTTCAAAAGGAGGCTGGATAGATTCATGGATGATAGAGTGTGGTAGTAACTCTCGACAGGAGCTGCCAGGCGCAGGCCAACCGGCCTATTGCAGACTCCTTATTTTCTTATGTTCTTATGTTAAACTAATTTACGCCTAGGTGGCCCTTTAACCGGCCATCCTCGTTACACGAGGGGCAACCATTATTATTATGTGACCAAGTCCCAGGTTGCTGATCTGAGTTTCTGCCTCATTTTCACACAATTACAGAGTCAAGTGTCTCTTACTGTGACAACACAACAAACATATATCGTTTCTCACTCTTCATTTGTCCTTTTTTTTTCATTTCTGTATTTATTTATGGTGCAATTTTCGCCCCCAGGTGACTTGTGCCCTGGTGTATGTATGCAACTCTCTGTATCTATCTAGCTATTTATCTAGTGAGAGTTAGAGAGAGCAGCGAGAGACAGCCAGGGACATATGGCAACAGTGATTGAGAGTGTGTGTGTGTCAGGGTTGGGCTGGGTGGCTTAGTCAGGGCGTCCGTCAAGGGAGGAAGTTGCTGCCAGTCGCGTCTGACCCTCTCCACTACCACCAAACACCGCCGCTCCGTCACCTACCCTACCCCTGAAGCTACGACCTTTACCTCCACAACATCGTCCAGGTTTTTATAATTTTATTAGTCATTTTTTTCTTCCGATAATGATGTGATTTTGTTTATGTACCGCACGGCCCCCTTGTTTATAGTTTATGTATGGTCACCCTCATCTATTGCTTACATACGGCTGTCATATTACTTTTATCCTCTTGGGCGGTCGGTCGCGTCTCTGTTATACACTGTTGACAAGTACTCGGCATGCACTGGCTCCTGAATATATCTGAACCTGCTCCAGTGCTGGTCAAGTCTGGTCTTCAAACAGCTCACACTCTCTGGCAGATTGTTCCAAGAGTTCACAACTCTCACTCCGAAAAAGTTTGCCCTCACAGTTTTCTGGACTTACGGCTGAGTAGTGCCCTCTGAGATGCTTCTACACCTCAATTAGGTCGCCCCTTGCCTTTCTGTAGTATAAGCTAGGCAGTTGCAGGCGCTCTAATCTCTCTGGATAACTGAGGTGCCGAAGTGCATGCTTCCTTTAGACATTTTCAAACAACTGACAGTTCCTAGCATATCTCGGGGACCAGACGGGGTGACAGTACTCCAGGTGAGGAAGCACCCCACTTTTGAATACCGTTAAGAGGGACTGACCGTCTAGATATCTGAACGACCTTCTTATAAGACCTAATATTTTAGTTGCATGATTCACCTTCTTCTCACGATGACCCGACAACTTCAGTTTATTGTCAACATACTGTACTGTACCCACCCAGGTCTCTATTAATGCAGTTTCTTCGTCCTGTTGGGACATGTGATAAGGTTTACATACGGCCATCATATTGTTTACCTACGGTCATCATATTGTTTACTGTCCAACATTTATATATTTCGTTCTGCGGTTCACCACTTAGACAAATATGGGTCTCTTAAGAGCAGTGGTGATGAATATTTTAATCTGGCCCACAACGAGAGCTTAAAACTCTAATAATAATTATGTCAACGATTTATTTGGGGGATAATATTGTGTGATTTAATAATTAAAATTATTGTTACGTTAGGTTAAGGTAGTGTTAGCTTGATTTAGGTTAGTGTTAGGTTAAATTAGACCAGATTAGGATAGGTTAACTTAAATTGGATAAAATTCGTATCTTATCGTAAGCACCAACACAGGGGGTCCGGACCCTCCTTTTCATCAGAAATTTCCAATAATTTTTCTGTAATACAATATTGAACTCAAGCATTTTTGTATAGTAAAAAGTAATTACTATTGACCTTAGAGTATCTCCTAATATCAAGTGTACATGGCTTCAAAATGACCTCAAAATGCCCATGATATTGGTCAGATTTCAACCCCCCAGCTCCGTGTGCTTACCATGTTCCCCCACCCACAACTTCTTGGACTCCCACCTCCGCTTTTTATATTCCTGGATCCGCCCCAGCAACAGTGCTCACAGAAAAACACAATCCCACCTTCCTATATTGAACTGATACACCGTACAGGAGGAAATAACCCAGTCGAGAGGACAAAATAGGAACACCGCCGCCCGTCAAAGATCACATACACTGACACTTTGTTTTGCCAGTCAACGTTGAACTGTGAACCATGATGTAACTTAGGCAATGTTGCTGAGAATAATGAAAACAAATTCCTTGTAAATGTTCCTTAATTCTGTATATTGTCTATTGCATTTATCTTGGTGTCGTTTTCAGGGCCGGTGCTAGGAATTGCGGGGCCCAATTAGAAAATTGATAGTGGGGCCCTCTACTCTACAAAGTCGAAGATTGATGTTTTATATTTCGTGTAGTATGCCCGCCTTAGCCAAAAAGCATTAATTACTTGATATACTAAAAGTTTAAAAACAGTATAAAAGTTTTGATTTTTTATTACAAGTTAAGACAATTACAGACAAACTGTTTATGCACGGACCTTTTAGAAACACACTTACACCGTCCAAGCGTTGGGAGAGAGTGAAAACTGTGTTCTGATTGGCTCGCACCCTTCCCGCTCCTGTAAATTATTATGAAAGTCAGGGCGTGTGGACCAACACCAGAGTTTATTCCCTTGGACTTTTGACAAAACAGAAAATTCTCGCATGTGACTGGGATCTATTATTTTGATGACAATAACAATGATTTTGTGTCTAACGTTAGCTTTTTTACCAATATCGTATACAGTTTAAAACTAACACACGTGTGTGCGGGGCCCCCTTGCGGCGCGGGGCCCAATTTGATTAAATTGGTCAAATAGGCTTAAAACCGGCCCTGGTCGTTTTTAAGGGAAAAGTAGGAGGAGAGGGGGAAGGAGAGCAGAAGAGGGGGAAGGAGAGGAGGAGAGGGGGAAGGAGAGGAAATAGAGCGTTAGTGTAAATGGCTGACTGAAATTTTACAGTTGTTCCTTAATGTCAAGACTTTCCATTTGTGTATAGAGTTTTATCTTATTCTATTACTGAAATAATAAGAGGAGCGTTGGGGCAGGAATTATTATTACAGTTTATATTGTTGTTGTTGTTAGTGTTGTAATTATTATTATTATTCCTTTTCGCTTTTACCTGGGTCTGTTTCATCACATCCACAAGTTGACGTAACTCACAGCTTCAACCTCTCTCTCTCTCTCTCTATCTCTACCGTGGTAAGACGGATGAATTATGTCAGTACACGAGGGTCTTTGTGTGTGTGTGTGTGTGCGTGTGTGTGTGTAATGTTGCGGGTTAACAACTGGTATGACCAATATTTTGTCACCTCAACACATTATGAAAGCCCTTTTACACACACACACACACACACACACACACACACACACAGAGGGTGCCTAATCTTCAGATCATTCACGTTACTAGTATACGCTTAGACAGGAAACTTGAACACATTGTTAAGTTGCTATCTGACTCGGACACCTGAGGATCCATCTAATTAGTTCCGTGACGACACATTTACCTGACCCCTCATGATGACAGGAGGGACATGAGTGCATGGAATCGTTGTTGTCTTATATCAGTGACGATTGAATGAAAATTTGCATCACCTGAAGATTTGCCACCCCAGTATATCACACACCTGAAGAGAGAGAGAGAGAGAGAGAGAGAGAGAGAGAGAGAGAGAGAGAGAGAGAGCTGAGTTAGTAAATTATGAGTTATTTAGTGAGGTAACCAGTTAGTAAGGATAAATAACACTAAATAAATTATTAACTAAAACGACTACTGTAACTCTAATGTTCTGATACACCGCGGACACACGAACAGAAAGACAGAGAGACAGACAGGCAGGCAGGCAGACAGACAGACAGACAGACAAACACGTACTACATCAACCATAAGTCAGTCACGTTCGATTTATCACTGACCTTGTCGATCTACGTCCCGCTGAGTGCATACGAGAGAGAGAGAGGCAAAGAAAGAGAGAGAGAGAGAGAGAGAGAGAGAGAGAGAGAGAGAGAGAGAGAGAGAGAGAGAGAGAGAAGAAAAGAGAGAGAGAGATAGGGAAGAAAAGAGAGAGAGAGAGAGAGGTAAAGAAAGAAAGAAAGAGAGAGAGATAGAGAGAGAGGACGTGACCCGGCTATACCAACAGTGTGTGGGAGCCTCAGCGAGTGGGCAGCTCCCTCTTCACCACCAGACATGCCGAGCTGTTCATAATGTTACAGGAAGCTCGGCCCCTCACCACCTTCCTCCTCCACCACCCTCCAACACTCTCTCCCTCCTCCATCACCACCAATCTTCCTCCACCACTATCTTCCCTGCACACACACACATACGTCCAGCTCTAGGTTGGAAGAGACACGAAAAATGACCTCAGACTGTGCTTAGATTAGGTTAGATTGGGTTAGGTTAGGTTAGGTTAGGTTGGGTTAGGTTAGATTAGGTTAGGTTTGGTTAGATTAGGTTAGGTTAGGTTTGGTTAGATTAGGTTAGTATTATGTTAGGTTAGATTAGGTTTGGTTAGATTAGATTAGGTTAGTATTAGGTTAGATTAGTGTTAGGTTAGATTGGGTTAGGTTAGATTAGGTTAGGTTTGGTTAGATTAGGTTAGGTTAGGTTTGGTTAGATTAGGTTAGTATTATGTTAGGTTAGATTGGGTTAGGTTAGATTAGATTAGGTTAGTATTAGGTTAGATTAGTGTTAGGTTAGATTAGGTTAGGCTTGGTTAGTATTAGGTTAGTATTATGTTAGGTTAGATTAGATTGGGTTAGATTAGTGTTAGGTTAGCATTATTTTAGGTTAGGTTAAGTAGAGGATGTTAACTTATCATTTGACATAAGCTGGGGAAGGGGAAGGGGGGCTATTCTTCAGGTGCTCCACATAATAAACACATATCATGTCTTGTTCCTGTCCGGAGTTCCATAATTGTTACCGTCCTGTTGGAGACGTCACGCGCCTCCATCCTGCCGTTCTGTCCTGTCCGAGGGGCCACACACACACACATATATAGACGTACAAACATACATACATATATACCCATACACACAGTTAAACACACACACACGTATACAAACATATTTATATTCATACATACATACATACATACATACATACATACATACACCACACTCAACCTAACCCAACCCAACCTACACTAACCAAACCAAAGTTGACCTGACTTGACCTGACTTGACCTGACCTCCCAAACCTACACTAACTACTCCTAGCACTATTGGCACTACAGATGGTGAGGACACTGGCAGTGGTGGTGGATGGCACTACGGAGGCGGGACTACAGGCCGGTGCCACGAGGGTACTGGCGTATCTTCGTCCACACTGGCAACACCACAACCTACACTTCAAGGTAAGCTTAATTATCAGACTACACTAACACTGGTATTACGTGTGTGTGTGTGTGTGTGTGTGTGTGTGTGTGGGTGTGTGTGTGTGACCAACTTTATAGCATGATTTAACTTTTTTGTGTGTGTATATTTATTAACAAGAAGCATGATCAGATAGAGAGAGAGAGAGAGAGAGAGAGAGAGAGAGAGAGAGATATTAACCTAACCTGCTGTGTCGTGAACAGACCTACACGTCGGGGGTGACCAATACCCTGGTGGGGGTGTCGTGCGGTCGGGAGGGCGAGCAGGTACTGGTCAGAGTCTACGGCCACAATACACACCTGTTCATCGACAGAGTGCAGGAGATCAACACCCTCAAGGTATGTATGTATGGATGTAGGTAGGTAGGTAGGTAGGTATGTATGTATGTATGTATGTATGTATGTATGTAGGTATGTAGTGGCTTAAAGAAGGACTTTATTTTGTTCTAGACACATTCTTTACAAAATTATATTTATGGTGTTTAAAGGTAAAGTTCTTAATTAAATGAAGATAAATGAGTTATGGCTGGTTGGTTACAGGAGGGAGGTACTGTACCCGTTTGTACTCTTATCTTACTAACCTCATTACAGAACTATGTGACTGTACCGCTTAAAACATTCCCAGACACACCATACTAGAACACCACACTACACAACACTACACTCTCTACACTACACAACACCACACTCTCTACACTACACAACACCACACTCTCTATACTACAGCACACCACACCATACCACAACACACCATACACACTGCACCACACCATAGACACATCACATCATAGCATCAATGTGATCCAGGAGTTTTGTTAATGTTTTTAGTGTTGTTGTTGTTTGTCATATATTCCTGTCTAACAACGACGAAGCACAACACTAGTCTCTAAGCTAGTACTCCAAATAGCTCCACAACACAACAACTAGGGTCTCTCAGCACGTGCACTAAATAGCTCCATAACAACTAGGGGAGAGAAGTCACATAACCTTGTTCTCGTGGGTACAGGTAGTGCACAAGGCGGGTTGTGGGCCAGAAGTGTTCGCTGCCTTCACCAATGGCCTCTGCTACGCCTATACCCCCGGGGTTCCTCTAACCTTCAGGGACGTCACCAAGGAACCCGTGTGGCGTGGAGTGACCAGACAGGCAGCCAGGTTCCACAAGATACAGGTGAGGAAGCCGTTAATGAGAGGTAGACAGGTAACCTCTCTATGTATGATAATTAATACAGTGATGGATATACAGTATTACTATAAATACAAAAATAGTGATGAGGTGTGTGTGTATGTAACCTTACTGTGAGTGTTACTGAGGTGTGTTGTTGTGTTACTGAGGTGTGTTGTTGTGTTACTGAGGTGTGTTGTTGTGTTACTGAGGTGTGTTGGTGTGTTGCTGAGGTGTGTTGTTGTATTACTGAGGTGTGTTGTTGTGTTACTGAGGTGTGTTGTTGTGTTACTGAGGTGTGTTGTTGTGTTACTGAGGTGTGTTGGTGTGTTGCTGAGGTGTGTTGTTGTATTACTGAGGTGTGTTGTTGTGTTACTGAGGTGTGTTGGTGTGTTGCTGAGGTGTGTTGTTGTGCTACTGAGGTGTGTTGGTGTGTTACTGAGGTGTGTTGGTGTGTTACTGAGGTGTGTTGGTGTGTTACTGAGGTGTGTTTCTGAGGTGTGTTGTTGTGTTACTGAGGTGTGTTGGTGTGTTGCTGAGGTGTGTTGTTGTGTTACTGAGGTGTGTTGTTGTGTTACTGAGGTGTGTTGGTGTGTTACTGAGGTGTGTTGCTGAGGTGTGTTGTTGTGTTACTGAGGTGTGTTGTTGTGTTACTGAGGTGTGTTGGTGTGTTACTGAGGTGTGTTGTTGTGTTACTGAGGTGTGTTGTTGTGTTACTGAGGTGTGTTGTTGTGTTACTGAGGTGTGTTGGTGTGTTACTGAGGTGTGTTGGTGTGTTACTGAGGTGTGTTGTTGTGTTACTGAGGTGTGTTGTTGTGTTACTGAGGTGTGTTGGTGTGTTACTGAGGTGTGTTGTTGTCTCCTGTAGGGTGGTGATAAGCAGAAGGCCATACTCTTTCCGAAGCTTCGCCAATTACTCGCTCTGCTTCCTGATACTTTCACCGACCCTAAGATGCAACACAGGTACGTCACAAACCTGTCCTAGTGCGTCACTTAACCTGACCAAGTGCGTCACAAACCTGTCCTAGTGCGTCACATAACCTGGCCAAGTGCGTCACATAACCTGTCCTAGTGCGTCACATAACCTGGCCAAGTGCGTCACATAACCTGTCCTAGTGCGTCACATAACCTGTCCTAGTGCGTCACATAACTGGCCTAGTTATCGATTAGTCACGGGTATTAGTCCTATTACCACTATTTTCACCGTGTTGTGTTTGATCCAGGGTGGAGGCTGAAGGCTGCACCAGGGAACAACTCGTGAGGATGACAGAGGAGTTGGAGGACCACCTTGTGCCCCTCTCCTGCCCCGTCGTCTTCTGCCACAACGACTTGGTCATGAGGAACATCATCTGGGACCAGGACTCTGCCTCAGCCACCTTCATCGATTATGAATACGCTTCTCACAACTACCAACCTTATGATATCGCTAACCATTTTAATGAATATTCTGGTGAGGAGGTCTTTTGTGTGTGTGTGTGTGTGTGTGTGTGTGGTGAGAATTAGAGGATTAATCTTCAGGTGAAATAAGCTGGGGTGCCTAATCATCATGTGATCATTCTGTTTATTTGGCTATGTAAAACACCGTAGTAGTAGTAGAGGAGGAGTCGGGCAGTGTCACCATCCCACAACAACATTTCTGCACGTTTGTACTCAAGTTAACTTTTACAGACACGCGCACACACGCACCCTTCTTATCCTTCTCATCTCTCTATTCCCTTCCTCCCGTTACCTCGTCTCTTCCTCACTCCCTCACAACTCCTTCGTCAGCTACAGTCTCCACACAACATGTCATCATCATCATCATACCACTTCTCTCGCCCTTCTGGCTACTCTAAGACCCAGTGAACGATGCTAAAACTAAGACCTAGCAAACAACAATAACTCTACTGAAGAAGGGTTGGTGTTACAGGGGTCGAGGAGCAAGATTACAGCCTGTTCCCGAGTCTTGCTGTACAGAGGGCGTGGCTAAAGAGCTACTTGGCGCATTACCACGGGCTGCCAGAAGATAAGGTCACGTCCCAGGAGGTGGAGATGTGGCTAGGCTGGGTCACCAAGTTCACCTTGGCTTCTCATCTCTTCTGGGTTATGTGGGCTTTCCTCCAGGCTTGTCACTCCTCCATAGACTTCGACTATATACAGTGAGTGTTAGTCTACAACCTCACTACCCGGTTGGTCTCTTCTCTGTTATATATCATTGACAAGTACTAGGAATGTACGGGCTCTTACGTGTACAGTTGGGGAAATTTCCACGGAGAGCGGGTAAAGAGTGGTGATGTCCTCAACAGTACCCTGAACATGTGGCGGTCAGTGTTGGTCTAGACTCGTCACAACACACATCTTCTAGCGGGTGATTACAACACTTCAAAACTCTTCAAAAACATAAGGCAGTTTTGCGTATTGATAACTTCTCTTAACACTAGACAATGAAAGTAATAACAAGAACAATACACTGACAAGTTTGAAATGCTAAATAAAAAGAAAATCCAATTGATAGTGTGTGTACATATGAGGACGTAAATAGTCAAAATATTATAATGAATTACTCGCTAGGTCTAAATATAGAAAACGGGTCTATATACAGAAAACGTTGAATGGGTAACTAAACTAAAATTCTCCCGGGACCCCCAGGTATGGCATCGTGCGGCTGGCAGAGTACAAGAAGAAGCAGCAGGAAGTGTTTGAAGTTGTCGTACAGCCCTACTGCCCTCCTTCCCCGCCAGCCACCATCAACAACAACAACATCCCATCAAACATGTAATAGGTAATATATAAACTGTCAATAAACTGTTAATGGTACACACGAAAACAGCGAGGCCCATACCACAGTACCACACGCCTCGCCATTTACTTCCCAACTACTATATAGAGTCAGGTATACATTCGGCAACTGGGTCGACTAGGGGTACCTTCACAGTAGCCGGCCTCGGGAACAGAATCACTGATCGTTGAGGCAAGTGATACAACCACTAGGCCGCCACATACTCAAATACCAATCTGTCATCACCTACTAAACGATAATAAATCTCCGTGAAGGAAGATTTTTGTTTTTGCTATATTTGACTTAATGAAAATCCCACAATACTCATGTCACAGGTGTCGAGTACTGACCCGGCGGTGCAAAGTAATCCACTAAACACGGTCCCTTGTGTGTTGGCCAGCCCATTGAGTTATCAAGAATCCCAATATTTCTCTCTTGTCCAGATAAACTAATGAATATACTGTTTTCAGGAAGAAGGTGCATTACGTAGTGTGTTTGGCTAAGGTCACGTCTCTGTAAGATCGTCAAAAGTCATCCTGAGTCCTCACATACAACACTCCTACAAGGATTAAGGTTCCTCCTATCAACGCTGTCCCACAACACTGCTCCTCGAGTCCTCCTGGTCGTCCTCCAACATACCGAAGAAATGTGGCATAACTACTAAACTATGACGACGGTGGAATTGCTTCTCATAACCTGACAAACTGACATAAAAAAAACCCACAGGTCCTATGAGACGCTCTCATTCCAGACAGATAATAGGTAAACACCCAAGTCCTTTACCCCAGAACCTTACGGGAGTTTGTGTGTCTTGAGAATGTGTTATGGAAAACCGACCAACATCTCCCAACTTCAGCCTTACCCAATCACATGTTGCAGAAGTAAAATCACAAAGTAGAAGCATTAAAAAAATAAATCACGTTGTTGCATAAGAAAAAAATAAATCACTTTGTTACATAAGAAAAAATAAATCACTTTGTTCCATAAGACAAAAATAAAATCAAACAACTTCCTCCTCCTAAAAGTACATCTTGAAATAATTAAACTCACGAAATATAATGTCATACACCAAGACGACTAATTATCCCTGTACTGTTTTAGTAATATCAAGCTGTCCATATATTATATATCTGTCTATATATCTAAATTAATAAGCTTACATATATATTTGATTGTATATATGAGCTAAGATATAGATAATAATAAAATACTTGATATATTAAATAGATGTTTAATGTGTCCTTCTCCTTAAGTATTACCAGTGTCTCTGTTTTCGTTCGTTATTAAGATTGTTTTTTCTTTATTTTTTGGGGGGCCATTTGCTGTGTCTCGCTGGAGTCCTCAACTAATAATAACACCAATAACACTAGTAATACAAATAATAATAATAATTCATCCAGTACTTAATAAAAACCAGAATCCTTTATCCATCTATCTAAGAATCACAAGAGGAGACAGTCCTTACCTGAGGAGTGACGGCGAGTCAAGAGTAATGGAACCTTTGTGTATGATTGACAACTTACCTCTTCTGAAAAAAATAGAAAATAAAGTCATTTTCATTATCGTTTTCAGAAATTAAAAAAATAATTGATCGATAATTTTAAAACAGAGATTGTGAACGACACTGCTAAGTTTACGTAGGATAAAGAAAGAAGGATTAAAATATTTCGCATTTCCACAAAAACTATGAAAAAACAAAAGGATAATGAAAATTTAAATCAATATTGTCAATTTTTTCACGAATATCTGTAGCTAAGAGCAGAAACGTCCATCACTAGGGCGGCCATTTTGACTGAAACTTACGAGATTAACCATTTATCACTGTACTATTACACTCCCACTACTATTATGACTATTATAACTATCCACCCACATATAGTATATCAATAATCTATAATCTACTGAAAAATGAATGAAACTTAATAGATAAAACTGAAAGAAGGAGATACAACACATGCCTCTAGATTACCACAACAATAACAGAAAGCCTCGTCAATTATGTCATGACTCGATAGACTTAAAATACCGTATTTATTATTCAACAATACTTTTAAATTAAATTATCATTATTCTTAGTTTATATTAATCATTTATGTGTTTATTTGCGGTAGAATACACTAATACACTGTTATTCCTCACTGGCAACTGCGTGTTAACTATTAATGTTTAAAAAGTAAGGGCACTAAGCGGGGCGCGGCAGTAAGATAACAGGGGTAAGAAGAGGAGGTTATATCCTGTCTATAGCTCAAGGTAAGTGGAGTTAATTACACAGGGTCAATGGTTATTTTTGTATTAATCGAGAAGGCTTCAATTTTAAGTTGAACAAATTTATTGGCAAAGCTTGTAGTACAGATTGCCTATTCTGAGTAATTCAGTCAGGTTTTGACACTGAGGGTGTTATCACTTCTCACTGCCACGCAGGACAGAGGTTCATACACAAAGAGATGCATCATATTCATTGACAGTATATATATATATGTCAGATTCATGTGGGTAATGTCACTCTTCGCTGCCATACAGGACAGAGGTTCGTACACAAAGAAGGAAATACATCATATTCATTAGCAGCTATATATGTATAGAGGTCAGATTCATGTGGGTAATGTCACTTTCCACTGCCATACAGGACAGAGGTTCGTACACAAAGAAGGAAATACATCATATTCATTAGCAGTATATATAGGTCAGTGGATCACATACATTGGAGTCATATTATAATTGAAGACTAATCAGTGTGGGCTAGCAAATTTGGGATAAACAGCAAGAATGTCCTCAAGCACACCTGATTCAATGTAGTAATTACATAGTTCAAGATACAGTAAGTCAGGTGGCCTGAAGTCTTTGACGTGTCACATTCAATAATATAGTGTTCAAGTGTATGCTTTAAAGGTTTATCACAAAGTTTACATGCTGAGTGTTCCGGTATGGGTACAGCGTTACTAACTTGCCAGATGTGTCTGTATCCTAGCCTAATTCTGGCCACGACTACATCACATTGTCTGGTTCTGTCCTTATGCTGGCCATACCGGTACCTCTTGTCACAAAATTTGTCATATTTACTAAGAAGGGTGTTTATTACACGTCCTAAAATATGGTATTTATTTGGGGTTGTTGAATCAATAAATGACCCTGTATATATTTATCCAAGTTATCCTAATTATATTGTTGAGTGATATTGTAACAGCATCATTTGCATTATATAAATATTCACCCAAATGTATAATACCCAATTATTCACTAAGTTGTTCGACCATGACTCAGTTGTTGTTGGTAACGGCTGAGGTCTGTAACTCATCAGAGGTTGAGCCACAGGTCAAGCTGATTTTGCAAATAGCTCGCCTGCTCCTCCTTGTGTCTCACGCCTGAGCAGGAGAGAGCGGGCAGACTCATATCACTTAGTTACCCAGTAAACACTTAAGTGTTCTATATAAGTGCACTAAGACACTTCCTTAAGCAGAGAAGGTACAATATACTCTCAACTTAACTCAGTACCTGCAGTGTTCACTTCAGCCCAGCCACTAATTAGGTCCAGGACTAATATATATATATATATATATATATATATATATATATATATATATATGCAAGTAAATCACTGTAGGTGCGCGTGATCTAGGTATATGCTGATAACCACCAGGAAAGAAGAAAACACGAAGTTCCCAAGCGCTTTCGTGTAATTCACATCTTCAGGGGTGAGTACAGACTAGATAGAGTAATGCAGAACAAGATGAATATATACAGAGGAGGGTGAGACCAGGTCCACAATGGTCAGGTAATGACCCTACTAATCTTTAAATGGCACACAACGGTTGGTGGTTGGGTCAGATGGGACAGTGACCCGCCCTCTCACCTGATCACAAATCTTCTTAATTACAAAGTTGTCCAGCTTGTACAAGCCGTTACTCAAATTCATGTTGAATGCTTCGGTATGTTTAATAAGACTAGATTCTATGATGTTCCTACTATCAATTGAATTACATGGTAATATTGAGGAGGCATTATCCCAGTCAATGCAATGCTTGTTATCCCTCAAATGAACAAACAGTGCATTGGATTCCTGGCCTGTCCTGACACTGTATTTGTGTTGTTTAATTCTAGTTACAAGATCTTTACCTGTCTGGCCTAAGTAAAACATATTACATTCCTTGCAAGGAACTTTATAAATGCAACCAATTGTGTTGTTGGGGGAGTTCTTGATTAACATTTGTTTAACAGTGCATGAGTTTTTAAATGCCACATTGACGTTCCAAGATTTTAGCTGTGCCGGAATGTGTGAGAAATTTTTGTGAAATGGTAATATTAAGATATTCTTATGGTCATGGGTTTAATCAAGACCCACAAGCCCAATAACCCAGCAAGACCCATCATTAGCTCTGTTGGGTCAATCTCTTATAAACTATCTAAATGGTTAGTTTCCTTACTAAACCCCCTAGTTGGCAACATTTCTAACTCCAATATCAAGAATAATATGGATCTGGTTGATAAACTCAATAACTTGCACATTAATCATGATTTTAAACTGGTCAGCTTTGATGTAACGTCACTTTTTACAAAGGTCCCAGTTGATGATTTACTAGAGTTCCTCATAGATTCCCTGGATAACATTTCACTGCCCGTCTCGAAAGATGACTTCATCGAACTCATCAAACTATGTATTAAGGATTGCAAATTCGAATTCAATGAGGAATATTATGCTCAAAAATTTGGTATGGCAATGGGTAATCCACTCTCACCTGTATTAAGCAACCTATATATGGAATTCTTTGAAAAGAAACTATTAAGTAATATTTTACCACCCTCAGCAGTCTGGTTTAGATATGTTGATGATGTATTATGTCTCTGGCCATGCAATGAGGACCTAAAAGTTTTCCTACCACAACTTAACAACTTAGCCCCCTCGATCAAATTCACTGTGGAATTAGAGCAAGACTGTAAATTGCCATTCCTAGACTGTCTGATACACAGAATAGGTAACACTTTCAAGTTTAGTATTTATAGAAAACCAACCAATGTGTGTTCATACATTCATTATTATTCTGCCCACCATAATAAAGTCAAACAGTCAGTATTTACAACAATGTTTTTACGTGCCTTGAGAATTTGCAGTCCGGAATTCATCGATGAGGAATACAAATATATATATAATATTGGCTCAAACCTTAAATACCCTAGATCTTTCATAGACAAATGCTTAAACATTACTAAGAAAACTTTTTATAGAACTGATCCCAAGCCCACCCATGACCATAAGAATATCTTAATATTACCATTTCACAAAAATTTCTCACACATTCCGGCAGTCTAGGAATGGCAATTTACAGTCTTGCTCTAATTCCACAGTGAATTTGATCGAGGGGGCTAAGTTGTTAAGTTGTGGTAGGAAAACTTTTAGGTCCTCATTGCATGGCCAGAGACATAATACATCATCAACATATCTAAACCAGACTGCTGAGGGTGGTAAAATATTACTTAATAGTTTCTTTTCAAAGAATTCCATATATAGGTTGCTTAATACAGGTGAGAGTGGATTACCCATTGCCATACCAAATTTTTGAGCATAATATTCCTCATTGAATTCGAATTTGCAATCCTTAATACATAGTTTGATGAGTTCGATGAAGTCATCTTTCGAGACGGGCAGTGAAATGTTATCCAGGGAATCTATGAGGAACTCTAGTAAATCATCAACTGGGACCTTTGTAAAAAGTGACGTTACATCAAAGCTGACCAGTTTAAAATCATGATTAATGTGCAAGTTATTGAGTTTATCAACCAGATCCATATTATTCTTGATATTGGAGTTAGAAATGTTGCCAACTAGGGGGTTTAGTAAGGAAACTAACCATTTAGATAGTTTATAAGAGATTGACCCAACAGAGCTAATGATGGGTCTTGCTGGGTTATTGGGCTTGTGGGTCTTGATTAAACCCATGACCATAAGAATATCTTAATATTACCATTTCACAAAAATTTCTCACACATTCCGGCACAGCTAAAATCTTGGAACGTCAATGTGGCATTTAAAAACTCATGCACTGTTAAACAAATGTTAATCAAGAACTCCCCCAACAACACAATTGGTTGCATTTATAAAGTTCCTTGCAAGGAATGTAATATGTTTTACTTAGGCCAGACAGGTAAAGATCTTGTAACTAGAATTAAACAACACAAATACAGTGTCAGGACAGGCCAGGAATCCAATGCACTGTTTGTTCATTTGAGGGATAACAAGCATTGCATTGACTGGGATAATGCCTCCTCAATATTACCATGTAATTCAATTGATAGTAGGAACATCATAGAATCTAGTCTTATTAAACATACCGAAGCATTCAACATGAATTTGAGTAACGGCTTGTACAAGCTGGACAACTTTGTAATTAAGAAGATTTGTGATCAGGTGAGAGGGCGGGTCACTGTCCCATCTGACCCAACCACCAACCGTTGTGTGCCATTTAAAGATTAGTAGGGTCATTACCTGACCATTGTGGACCTGGTCTCACCCTCCTCTGTATATATTCATCTTGTTCTGCATTACTCTATCTAGTCTGTACTCACCCCTGAAGATGTGAATTACACGAAAGCGCTTGGGAACTTCGTGTTTTCTTCTTTCCTGGTGGTTATCAGCATATACCTAGATCACGCGCACCTACAGTGATTTACTTGCATATATATATATATATATATATATATATATATATAAACGGACCAATACAATATTGTCCAAAGAAATTCGGTGTTCTCATGGTGGCTGGCTGGGCTAACACCCTGAACCATACTGAATTTAACGACAATATCCAGCGATAGTTTAGTTATATTTATTTATTTGGATAGATAAGATAATTACTGTATTAAAATCGTTCTACAAGTTTACATTCATCCAGCATGTATACAGTATAGACCAGTGGTTCTTAAACTTGTTTGTCTCTCCCCCTTGGTTATTATAGTGGGAGGGATGAGCAATTGTGTACAACACGCGTTCAGTTCCTGACTACACTTTTCTCACGGACCGCTCGCGCCACCCTTGAATCATCGGGCGCGTCCCCCCAGTTTAAGCACCACTGGTATAGACAATGCAGGTATATAAACAATACAAGTATATAGATATTACAGGTATATACTGTAGATAATACGGGTATATAGACAATATTCATATTATCAAATAACTGCTAAGATTGTAGATAAAACACCAAGTACCCTAAAGCAAACCTTCCTTATCTATGTGCGTTTTGGTTATTACAGTGAGTGAGCTTAAACAACACGAGGAAGCACTGAGGCAGATGGCGCGATGGCTGGTGGTGGGCATCTCAGGGGTGACGGGTGGGGGCAAGTCTAGCCTAGCCAACCGTCTCCACCGTAACATACCTTCCCACCACATCACACAAGACAACTACTTTTACCCAAGGGACTCCTCTCACCATATTCCAGCACCTGGATGCACCAATTATCACAACTGGGATGTCATAACGTGTATAGATACAGTATAGAGAGAATGATGAAGGATATTAACACTGTCATAGGATCCTCGCCATTACAGTACATGAATTCTCCTTCGCCTCCTCTAGATGTAAACAAACCACTATCCTCTACAGAAGTACTTATAGTAGATGGGTTCTTACTCTTTACACATAAAGAGCTGTGGGAATTATGTGACTTGAGGTATTTCTTAACTCTACCTAAGGAAGTGTGTTGGGAGCGTCGTCAATGCCGGCAGTTCGACCCGCCAGATCCGGCCGGGTATTTTGACCTGTGTGTCTGGCCAGAGTACGAGCGCCACTTAGACTGCGTACAAAAGTTAGATGGTATAACAGTCTTAGATGGTGTGAAGTCTCTAGATCATTCCTATAAGCTTATTTATGATGAGATAGTTTTAACCATTTGAAGTTGTAGCGTATTATTATTACTGAAGATATTTTGAAGTTTGATGATATTGTAAATCATCTGAAATGTTAAGTTATATTAGTAGGTTTGTGAGTGTAAACAGTTGCCAGAGTAGATCATATATTGAGAGGAAAAATAATACAATTAAGTCGTATGTTATTGATAATATTCTTTCATAAATATAATAATTTCTAAATGCTACAATGATTTTTTTCTTCAGATTTAGTGAATACATTATAGCATACAGCAGTAACATCATACATAGCACTGGGAGTTGTACAAGAAGTTAAATAAATGTTATAATTTCAGTGTAACTCTAGTTTCATTTTCATTACGTTCTTAATTAATTCACTTCATTGCCTGTCCTTGTTCGAGTCGGCTGATTGTTTATTATTGTTTGTATACCTGAACTGTTGTTACACACCTCACCACCTCCAGGTATCTGTCGCGTTACTGTGGGCCTCAACCACCCCTACCACACACACCGATAAATTAAACGATAAACCACGTATTACCTCACTAGCATAGTTCTACCTCGCCAAGATACAGTTTTCTCTTGTTTCCATTTTTTGTGGAAGAACTTGTCGATGATTGGGAGACTTTAGTAAATGTTTATTCTGGGATATTCTGCAATTAATGGTTACCAGTTTAATGGGATCGTGTTTTAATGGGTTCCCACATATATATATTATCTGAAAATGCATTAAAAGATACGAACGTTATATAAATTTAATTAAAGAAAGTGTATATACATTATTAAGTAAGTTTGAGAGATTGATAATGGTGACGAGGAATTGTCTAAATCTCTATCTATCTATCTATCTGAGCTGCATTGAACAAAAATCTATTAAGCTCATCAAAACTTCCACCAATAGTCCATTTAAAGCCGCGGAATGTGTACCGTATGTTGGTCATTACTGCACTACTGTATACTTTCAGCTGTGCGAGGTGAGTGGGTGTGTGTGCCATCCACCTGACGTTACCTATTCTGCTGTAGTTTAGTGCTTCCTGATTCTATTTTGGATGATATATTATGGGTGACACTAGTCCCAGATGTGAATGTTACAGCAGGGAGGGTGAGTGTTACAACAGGGAGGGTGGGTGTTACAACAGGGAGGGTGAGTGTTACAGGAGGGACGGTGAGTGTTACAGCAGGGAGGGTGAGTGTTACAGCAGGGAGGGTGAGTGTTACAGCAGGGAGGGTGGGTGTTACAGCAGGGAGTATGAGTGTTACAGCAGGGAGGAGGGGTGTTACAGGAGGGAGGGTGAGTGTTACAGCAGGGAGGGTGAGTGTTACAGCAGGGAGAGTGGGTGTTACAGCAGGGAGGGTGAGTGTTACAGCAGGGAGGGTGAGTGTTACAGGAGGGAGGGTGAGTGTTACAGGAGGGAGAGTGGGTGTTACAACAGGGAGGGTGAGTGTTACAGCAGGGAGGGTGAGTGTTACAGGAGGGAGGGTGGGTGTTACAGCAGGGAGTATGAGTGTTACAGCAGGGAGGGTGAGTGTTACAGGAGGGGGGGTGAGTGTTACAGCAGGGAGGATGGGTGTTACAGCAGGGAGGGTGAGTGTTACAACAGGGAGGGTGTGTTACAACAGGGAGTATGAGTGTTACAGGAGGGAGGGTGAGTGTTTCAGCAGGGAGGGTGAGTGTTACAACAGGGAGGAGGGGTGTTACAGCAGGGAGGGTGAGTGTTACAGCAGGGAGGGTGTGTTACAACAGGGAGTATGAGTGTTACAGGAGGGAGGGTGAGTGTTTCAGCAGGGAGGGTGAGTGTTACAACAGGGAGGAGGGGTGTTACAGCAGGGAGGGTGAGTGTTACAGCAGGGAGGAGGGGTGAATTACCAGTCGAATACCAAATTGCGGGTTACAAACTGTTCCATACCGATAGGCAGACCAGGAAAGGAGGCGGAGTAGCAATCTATGTTAGGGATAATCTGAAGTGTGAAATAAATAAGGAAATAAAAACTGAGAGGAATACAGAAACAATTTGGATAGAATTAAGCGACGGTCGGGAAAAATTAATCACAGGAGTAATATATAGACCCCCCAATCTTGACAGAGTCAATGAGCGACTTATCTGGGATGAAATGCGCAGGGCTTCCATACACAACAAAGTCTGTATAGTAGGCGACTTTAACCTTGGCCAAATAGATTGGACCGACCTTACGGGAAACTCAGAATCAGAGGATTTTCTCGAGACGATCCAGGACTGTTTCCTAAGTCAACATATAACCGAACCCACACGGGGTAATAATATATTGGATTTAGTTTTGTCAAACAGAGAAAACCTCATTAGCAATGTCGAGGTAGGGAACGAACTTGCAAACAGCGATCACAAAGAAATTCGATTCCAGTTAGATTTTCAGGGCAGACGTAAGGAAAATTCCACTAAAGTACCAGATTTCAGAAGGGCAAACTTTGACAGTTTAAAGAGGCAGCTAAGAGAGGGGGTGTCGCGCTTGGCCGTGAACCTGACAGATGACACCGACCTGATAACGAGATCTGAGATTGCCGAGTTCCACGACAATTTAAATAGTGAGTTACTTAATGCACAAAGGCAGAACATACCATACAAAAAACTCAGATCAAACAACAATGACCCTAAATGGATAAATAATTATTTAAAGAACATCATTGGCCAAAGGAAGGCTATAGGTAGAAGGATAAATCGTGGCGAAATTCACCTCCGGGACTATTATAGGGTATTGGCGAGTAGGGTTAAAACCGAGATAAGGAAAGCAAAGAGGAATAATGAGGTAAGGATAGCAAGGGAGGCAAAGACAAACCCCAAAGGATTCTACCAAATGTACCAAACTAAAACACGAGAAAATACGGTCAGACTCCGGCGAGCTCACTGATAACGACGGAGAAATGAGCAATAATTTGAATAAATATTTTTCAACAGTTTTCACCAGCGAAAATTTAAACATGATACCCGAGGCACCGACTCTATTCAGAGATAGTGAAGAAAACAAATTAAGTGAGATAGTAGTGACTAGTAACGATGTTAGTAAGCAAATAGACAAACTAAAGCCTAATAAGTCACCTGGTCCCGATGAGATATTTGCCAGAGTATTAAAGGAATGTAAGGAAGAGCTTAGTATGCCCTTAGCAAAGTTGTTTAACATGTCCTTAAAAACAGGTGTAGTACCAGAATCCTGGAGGATAGCGAATGTAATACCGATCTTCAAGAAGGGGATAGATCACTATCCTCTAACTACCGCCCAATCAGTCTAACATCAATAGTAGGCAAATTACTGGAAGCAATCATTTCAAACTCTATTCGAAATCACCTGGAGAAGCACAGATTGATCAATGATTCCCAGCATGGCTTCACAAGCGGACGTTCTTGCCTAACTAATCTATTAACATTCTTTTCATCAGTTTTCGAATCAGTGGACGAGGGGCACAATTATGATGTGGTATATCTCGACTTTAGCAAAGCCTTCGACAGAGTACCCCACGAAAGACTAATTAGAAAGGTAGAAGCTCATGGCATCAAAGGTGACATCCTTAAATGGATTAGGGCGTGGTTACAGGACAGGAAACAGCGAGTGAGCATTAACGGCACTAAGTCCCATTGGAGCAACGTCACAAGTGGAGTTCCCCAAGGCTCAGTACTTGGACCATTATTGTTTATTATATACATAAACGACATAGATATCGGCATAGACAGCAACATAAGTAAATTTGCTGATGATACTAAAATAGGACGTGTTATCAAATCTGACGAGGACTCGGCAAAACTACAGGAGGATCTAAACAAATTTTTCGAATGGTCTGAAAAATGGCAGATGAAATTCAACATTGACAAATGTAAAGTACTCAGTATAGGGAATGTAAACAGGGAAACCAGATACCAGATGAACAACGATGCCATAGAGAAATCCGACTGCGAGAGAGATTTAGGAGTAATGATAAGTAGGAACCTTAAGCCAAGTAAACAATGTGTTTTTGCTCGTAACAAGGCTAATAAAGTACTTGGGTTCATACAAAGGAGTGTTAGTTACAAGACTAGCGAGGTCATCCTAAAACTGTATCTTGCTCTTGTGAGACCACACCTGGATTACGCAGTCCAGTTCTGGTCACCGTATTACAGAATGGATATAGAATCCTTGGAAAGAATCCAGAGGAGAATGACAAGACTAATCCCGGGTATCAGGAACCTTGAGTATAGAGACAGGTTAAAGCATCTTAATTTGCACTCCCTTGAGAGACGTAGAGCGAGGGGCGACCTGATAGAGGTGTATAAATGGAAGGCAGGGCTAAACAAAGGGGACATTACAAAGGTACTCAAATTATCCAACCAGGAGCGAACTCGTAACAATGGTTTTAAACTGGACAAATTTAGATTTAGGCGTGAAATAGGTAAACACTGGTTTGGAAACAGAGTAGTGGATGAATGGAACAAGTTACCAAATATCATCATTAACTCGAATACGCTGAATTGCTTCAAACATAGGTTGGATGCTCATATGAGCAATAGGGGTTGGGTGTAAACGGGACTGCCCAGTATGGGCCAATAGGCCCGCTGCAGTTTCCTCCATTCTTATGTTCTTATGTTCTTATGTTACAGGAGGGAGGGTGAGTGTTACAGCAGGGAGGGTGAGTGTTACAGCAGGGAGGGTGAGTGTTACAGGAGGGAGAGTGGGTGTTACAGCAGGGAGGGTGAGTGTTACAGGAGGGAGGGTGAGTGTTACAGCAGGGAGGGTGAGTGTTACAGCAGGGAGTATGAGTGTTACAGCAGGGAGTATGAGTGTTACAGCAGGGAGGGTGAGTGTTACAGCAGGGAGTATGAGTGTTACAGGAGGGAGGGTGAGTGTTACAGCAGGGAGGGTGAGTGTTACAGCAGGGAGGGTGAGTGTTACAGCAGGGAGGATGGGTGTTACAGGAGGGAGAGTGAGTGTTACAGCAGGGAGGGTGAGTGTTACAGCAGGGAGGATGGGTGTTACAGGAGGGAGAGTGAGTGTTACAGCAGGGAGGGTGAGTGTTACAGCAGGGAGGGTGAGTGTTACAGCAGGGAGGGTGAGTGTTACAGCAGGGAGGGTGAGTGTTACAGCAGGGAGGGTGAGTGTTACAGCAGGGAGGATGGGTGTTACAGGAGGGAGTGAGTGTTACAGGAGGGAGAGTGGGTGTTACAACAGGGAGGGTGAGTGTTACAGCAGGGAGGGTGAGTGTTACAGCAGGGAGGGTGAGTGTTACAGCAGGGAGGATGGGTGTTACAGGAGGGAGAGTGAGTGTTACAGCAGGGAGAGTGGGTGTTACAACAGGGAGGGTGAGTGTTACAGCAGGGAGGGTGAGTGTTACAGCAGGGAGGATGGGTGTTACAGCAGGGAGGGTGAGTGTTACAGCAGGGAGGATGGGTGTTACAGGAGGGAGTGAGTGTTACAGGAGGGAGAGTGGGTGTTACAACAGGGAGGGTGAGTGTTACAGGAGGGAGAGTGAGTGTTACAGCAGGGAGGGTGAGTGTTTCAGCAGGGAGAGTGGGTGTTACAACAGGGAGGGTGAGTGTTACAGGAGGGAGAGTGAGTGTTACAGCAGGGAGGGTGAGTGTTACAGCAGGGAGAGTGGGTGTTACAACAGGGAGGGTGAGTGTTACAGGAGGAAGAGTGAGTGTTACAGCAGGGAGGGTGAGTGTTACAGCAGGGAGAGTGGGTGTTACAACAGGGAGGGTGAGTGTTACAGGAGGGAGAGTGAGTGTTACAGCAGGGAGGGTGAGTGTTACAGCAGGGAGGGTGAGTGTTACAGCATGGAGGGTGAGTGTTACAGCAGGGAGGGTGAGTGTTACAGGAGGGAGGGTGAGTGTTACAGCAGGGAGAGTGAGTGTTACAGCAGGGAGGGTGAGCGTTACAGCAGAGAGAGTGGGTGTTACAACAGGGAGGGTGAGTGTTACAGGAGGGAGAGTGAGTGTTACAGCAGGGAGGGTGAGTGTTACAGCAGGGAGAGTGGGTGTTACAACAGGGAGGGTGAGTGTTACAGGAGGGAGAGTGAGTGTTACAGCAGGGAGGGTGAGTGTTACAGCAGGGAGGGTGAGTGTTACAGCATGGAGGGTGAGTGTTACAGCAGGGAGGGTGAGTGTTACAGGAGGGAGGGTGAGTGTTACAGCAGGGAGAGTGAGTGTTACAGCAGGGAGGGTGAGTGTTACAGCAGGGAGGGTGAGTGTTACAGGAGGGAGAGTGAGTGTTACAGCAGGGAGGGTGAGTGTTACAGGAGGGAGAGTGAGTGTTACAGCAGGGAGGGTGAATGTTGCAGCAGGGAGGGTGAGTGTTTCAGCAGGGAGAGTGGGTGTTACAACAGGGAGGGTGAGTGTTACAGCAGGGAGGATGGGTGTTACAGGAGGGAGGGTGAGTGTTACAGCAGGGAGGGTGAGTGTTACAGGAGGGAGGGTGAGTGTTACAGGAGGGAGGGTGAGTTTTACAACAGGGAGGGTGAGTGTTACAGGAGGGAGGGTGAGTGTTACAACAGGGAGGGTGAGTGTTACAGGAGGGAGAGTGAGTGTTACAACAGGGAGGGTGAGTGTTTCAGCAGGGAGAGTGGGTATTAGAACAGGGAGGGTGAGTGTTACAGGAGGGAGAGTGAGTGTTACAGCAGGGAGGGTGAGTGTTACAGGAGGGAGGGTGAGTGTTACAGCAGGGAGGGTGAGTGTTTCAGCAGGGAGAGTGGGTGTTACAACAGGGAGGGTGAGTGTTACAGGAGGGAGAGTGAGTGTTACAGCAGGGAGGGTGAGTGTTACAGGAGGGAGGGTGAGTGTTACAACAGGGAGGGTGAGTGTTACAGGAGGGAGAGTGAGTGTTACAGCAGGGAGGGTGAGTGTTACAGGAGGGAGAGTGAGTGTTACAGCAGGGAGGGTGAATGTTACAGCAGGGAGGGTGAGTGTTTCAGCAGGGAGAGTGGGTGTTACAACAGGGAGGGTGAGTGTTACAGCAGGGAGGATGGGTGTTACAGGAGGGAGGGTGAGTGTTACAGCAGGGAGGGTGAGTGTTACAGCAGGGAGGGTGAGTGTTACAGCAGGGAGGGTGAGTGTTACAACAGGGAGGGTGAGTGTTACAGGAGGGAGGGTGAGTGTTACAACAGGGAGGGTGAGTGTTACAGGAGGGAGAGTGAGTGTTACAACAGGGAGGGTGAGTGTTTCAGCAGGGAGAGTGGGTGTTACAACAGGGAGGGTGAGTGTTACAGGAGGGAGAGTGAGTGTTACAGCAGGGAGGGTGAGTGTTACAGGAGGGAGGGTGAGTGTTACAGCAGGGAGGGTGAGTGTTTCAGCAGGGAGAGTGGGTGTTACAACAGGGAGGGTGAGTGTTACAGGAGGGAGAGTGAGTGTTACAGCAGGGAGGGTGAGTGTTACAGGAGGGAGGGTGAGTGTTACAGCAGGGAGGGTGGGTGTGTTACAACAAGAAGGGTGAGTGTTACAGCAGGGAGAGTGGGTGTTACAACAAGGAGGGTGAGTGTTACAGGAGGGAGGGTGAGTGTTACAACAGGGAGGGTGAGTGTTACAGGAGGGCGAGTGAGTGTTACAACAGGGAGGGTGAGTGTTTCAGCAGGGAGAGTGGGTGTTACAACAGGGAGGGTGAGTGTTACAGGAGGGAGAGTGAGTGTTACAGCAGGGAGGGTGAGTGTTACAGGAGGGAGGGTGAGTGTTACAGCAGGGAGGGTGAGTGTTTCAGCAGGGAGAGTGGGTGTTACAACAGGGAGGGTGAGTGTTTCAGCAGGGAGGGTGAGTGTTACAGCAGGGAGGGTGAGTGTTACAGTAGGGAGAGTGGGTGTTACAACAAGGAGGGTGAGTGTTACAGCAGGGAGGATGGGTGTTACAACAGGGAGGGTGAGTGTTACAGTAGGGAGGGTGAGTGCTACAGCAGGGAGGGTGAGTGTTACAGTAGGGAGGGTGAGTGTTACAGGAGGGAGGGTGAGTGTTACAGCAGGGAGGGTGAGTGTTACAGCAGGGAGGGTGAGTGTTACAGCAGGGAGGGTGAGTGTTACAGAAGGGAGGGTGAGTGTTACAGTTGGGAGGATGGGTGTTACAGCAAAAAGGGTGAGTGTTACAGCAGGGAGAGTGGGTGTTACAGCAGGGAGAGTGAGTGTTACAGCAGGGAGAGTGAGTGTTACAGCAGGGAGGGTGAGTGTTACAGCAGGGAGGGTGAGTGTTACAGCAGGGAGGATGGGTGTTACAGCAGGGAGAGTGGGTGTTACAACAGGGAGGGTGAGTGTTACAGGAGGGAGAGTGGGTGTTACAACAGGGAGGGTGAGTGTTACAGGAGGGAGAGTGGGTGTTACAACAGGGAGGGTGAGTGTTACAGGAGGGAGAGTGAGTGTTACAGCAGGGAGGGTGAGTGTTACAGCAGGGAGAGTGAGTGTTACAACAGGGAGGGTGAGTGTTACAGCAGGGAGAGTGAGTGTTACAACAAGGAGGGTGAGTGTTACAGCAGGGAGAGTGAGTGTTACAACAAGGAGGGTGAGTGTTACAGTAGGGAGAGTGAGTGTTACAGCAACATGTGTGAATGATTGGCGGTAAATAGAGAGAATGTGTCTACTCTTGGTATTGTTAGCGCCAGCAGCTTACCGACAGTGGACTTTCAAAAGGTGATGCACAGAATTTAGCATTACAACATGACGGTTCCCAGTCTAATGGAGTACCCAAAGGTGGGCACGTTCCTCCCCTTCTGTGTGTTGTGCCTTACTCACTCACTTACCCATCCACTCGCCTACTTACTCACCCACTCGCCCACTTACTCACCCACTCGCCCACTTACTCACCCACTTACTCATCCACTCGCCCACTTACTTACCCACTCGCCCACTTACTCACCCACTCGCCCACTTACTCACCCACTCGCCCACTTACTCATCCACTCGCCCACTTACTCACCCACTCGCCCACTTACTTACCCACTTATTCAGTTCACTTTTCTTACTCTCTGGTGACGTTCACTATCAAAAGGTAAATATAGAAGTAACTATAGTAGATCAACAGTGTATCTCTCTTCTGCTTCCTCTTAGGTTAGGTTAGGGTTGTTAAACTTAAGGGGAATTAAGTTGTTTCCTTGTTTCTCTCAAGCTTTAGCGACACACACACACACACACACACACCAGGAAGTTACTGACCGATATGACCACTAAAGATGAGAGTGAACGATGCAGGTGAAACGGTATTCCTATGTCGAGTCATGATTGGCTACTTAATACACTGTCGCTGTGACGTAATACACTTATCATCGTTAGTAATAAGCTTCTAGTGAATTGACATAATATATAATGACTTGATACTCTGATGTAATCTAGAAATAAATTTTGGAGGTATGACGTATTGTAGGTCTGAATGGCTGTAATTGGTCGACAAACAAGTGACGTCATCCCCAAACCACATCATTACTAGTCACGTAACATAAACTCCCTAATAACTGGTTAAGTGATGAGTCTACCGTGACCATATTGGTTAGTAAAGTACTGTACAAGGTAGTGACGTAATGCATTTCCTCCCCCACGATTGGTCTTCAGTCTCCGGGAGTGACGTAATGCACTTCCTCCCCCCACGATTGGTCTCCAGCCTCCGGGAGTGACGTAACGCACTTCCACCACAAGATATATACGGTAAATGATTGGTCGTCAGCCTCCAGGAGAGTGTGACGTAATGTAAATAAACACAATGACTGGCTCTCAACTGTCGCCGGGAACACAACACCTTCCTGATGTGTTCACTGATCACTCTATCATCTACTGAACAACACCGTATGTGATTCACTCCCTACCGCTACCTCCCTCCCTCACACCTTCCTTCCTTCCCTCCCTCCCTCCCTACCTCACGCACTCCCTACCTCATACCTTCCTTCCTTCCCTCCCTCCCTCCCTCCCTCACACCTTCCTTCCTTCCCTCCCTCCCTCCCTACCTCATACCTTCCTTCCCCTCCCTCTCTCTCTCACTTACTACCTCCCTCACACCTTCCTTCCTTCCCTCGCTCCCTCCCTACCTCACGCACTCCCTACCTCATACCTTCCTTCCTTCCCTCCCTCCCTCCCTACCTCCCTCACACCTTCCTTCCCTCTTACTCACTCCTCCCCCTCTCACATCTTCCTACCCCCCCTCTCTCAACACTTTCACTGACTGACAACAGCCCCTCTCGTCTGGTCCGGCGCCAACAACACAACACCATAACAAACATGTGACGCCAAAATCAGGAGACAGTGCTTGGCTGGTGTAGAAAGTTGAACCAGCGTGAGTGTGTACATGATGTTATAACAACACCAAGTGGTTATTTTAACAGTACGAGAGTTCACCTGAAGATAACACACCCCTAGTTTGTCTCACTCGAAGATTAATCAAACTCACACTATTCCAGGAAGGGTTAGATTACGTTTGGTTAGGTTAGGTTAGCATTAGGTTGGGTTATCGTTAGGGTGGTTAATCTTCAGGTGATCCCGCACGAGTATGACATCAGAATTACACTGAGACTCTTGCGTTATGTGCTTGCGTTGAGCTAATGATGAAAGAGAGTGACTTACGAATCATTACAGTAGCTTATCTGGACACGGGAAGGGGGGGGGGACTGAGTGTAGGGTGAGGGGTGATGTAGGGGCTGGGGGTGTAGGGGGAGGGGTGGTGTAGGGGCTGGGGGGGTGTTGGGGGAGGGGTGATGTAGGGGCTGGGGGGTGTAGGGGCTGGGGGTGTAGGGGGAGGGGTGATGTAGGGGCTGGGGGTGTAGGGGGAGGGGGTTTATAGCTGGACGGCTCCTTTTGAATGGCAGCCAAATAATGACGTCATTCCTGGAATCCACGTCCCGAGTGGTCAACGCGGCCACGACTTCACCTTCATCAACCACACGACTGCCATATCCATACATCACACACAACCACTTCATAAATAACAAAAATAAATAATTCACATCATACACACCGTACGAAGTTG
>CAUDMG010002973.1:270000-300000 GCA_958450375.1 Homarus gammarus
ACCCTACCCTGCTCTACCTACCCTACCTAACCTACCCTACC
This sequence comes from Homarus gammarus, assembly GCA_958450375.1. Taxonomy (NCBI): domain Eukaryota; kingdom Metazoa; phylum Arthropoda; class Malacostraca; order Decapoda; family Nephropidae; genus Homarus; species Homarus gammarus. The sequence goes on from CAUDMG010002973.1 coordinate 270,042, forward strand.
CTGCTCTACCTACCCTAACCTACCCTGCCCTACTCTACCTACACCTACCTAACCTATCCTACCCTGCTCTACCTACCCTACCCTGCTCTACCTACCCCACCTACCCTACCCTACCCTGCTCTACCTACCCTAACCTACCCTGCCCTATCACCCAGCCCCGTGCTATGGAAGCGAGTGTAACCAACACATCACAAGGAGACTTATAAAACTCTGTTCAATGATCAATAAAGTGTTATGTGTATGTGGGGGGGGGTGAAGGGGTGTGTGTGGGGGGTGAAGGGGTGGGGGTGAAGGGGGTGTGTGTGGGGGGTGGAGGGGTGTGTGTGGGGGGTGAAGGGGTGTGTGGGGGGTGAAGGGGTGTGTGGGGGGGAGAAGGGGTGTGTGTGGGGGGTGGAGGGGTGTGTGTGTGTGGGGGGAAGGGGTGTGTGTGGGGGGTGAAGGGGTGTGTGGGGGGGTGAAGGGGTGTGTGTGGGGGTGAAGGGGGTGTGTGTGGGTGAGGGGTGTGTGTGTGGGGGGTGGAGGGGTGTGTGTGGGGGAGTGAAGGGGTGTGTGTGGGGGGGTGAAGGGGTGTGTGTGTGGGGGGAAGGGGTGTGTGTGTGGGGTGAAGGGGTGTATGTGTGGGGGGGGTGAAGGGGTGTGTGTGTGGGGGGTGAAGGGGTGTGTGTGGGGGTGAAGGGGTGTGTGTGTGGGGGTGAAGGGGTGTATGTGTGGGGGGAAGGGGTGTGTGTGGGGGGGGTGAAGGGGTGTATGTGTGGGGGGGAAGGGGTGTGTGTGGGGGGTGAAGGGGTGTGTGTGGGGTGGTGAAGGGTGGTGTGTGTGGGGGTGAAGGGGTGTGTGGGGGGTGAAGGGGTGTGTGTGGGGGTGAAGGGGTGTGTGTGGGGGGGTGAAGGGGTATATGTGTGGGGGGAAGGGGTGTGTGTGGGGGGGTGAAGGGGTGTGTGTGGGGGGGTGAAGGGGGTGTGTGTGGGGGTGAAAGGGGTGTGTGTGTGGGGGGGGTGAAGGGGTGTGTGTGGGGGGGTGAAGGGGTGTATGTGTCGGGGGAAGGGGTGTGTGTGTGGGGTGAAGGGGTGTATGTGTGTGGGGGGTGAAGGGGTGTGTGTGGGGGGGTGAAGGGGTGCATGTGTGTGGGGGGAAGAGGTGTATGTGTGTGGGGGAGGGGTGAAGGGGCGTGTGTGGTGTGGCAGTGGGGGAATGTGGGAGTATGTGTTCTATGAGGGAGGGGGATGTGTGGTATGTGTAGGCGGGATGTGTGTGTCGGGTGCGTGCGTGTGTGTGTGTGTGAGGGGGGGGGGAGGGGAGGGGGTTCATGCTGGAGCGCCATTATGTCAGCGCCAACTTGTGTTATGTGGAGACCAGTCTTTTATTGGTCCCAGTCCTGGTGAGCTGTGGTCTTAAGGGGTCCCAGTTCCAATAGGTACCAGTGTTAATAGGTCCCAGTTCTAATAGGTCCCAGTTTTAATAGGTCCCAGTTCTAATAGGTCCCAGTGTTAATAGGTCCCAGTTCTAATAGGTCCCAGTTCTAATAGGTCCCAGTTCTAATAGGTCCCAGTTCTAATAGGTACCAGTGTTAATAGGTCCCAGTTCTAATAGGTCCCAGTGTTAATAGGTCCCAGTTCTAATAGGTCCCAGTGTTAATAGGTACCAGTTTTAATAGGTCTCAGTGTTAATAGGTCCCAGTTCTAATAGGTCCCAGTTCTAACAGACGCTCAGTAACACATAACAAACTCGTATGTCCTCAATCTCTCTCGCGCTATCTAAACAATATACATATTATACAATACATACATACATACAATACATACATACATACATACATAATCTGGGTGGATAATAACACTGTCAGTCCCATTTGCAGTTAATATTAACGAGTTTACCATAGCATTGGAAACACCTGCATAAGTATGTAACCGATCTGCATTAACGATGTGATTGGACAACACAAACCTCCAGGAGTTCTGACGTCACGGAATTGCATAGCTGTGATTGGACGACCGTTCTAAATTGAGCCACTCAGATCCCAGCTTTATCCGAACGTGATGAATGAATTTATGATACGGCGGATATTGTTTTTTTATTTGTTTTTATGTAAATGGTGAATAAACATTAGCTTGATGATTATTGATATGATGCTTAGGGTCCGTAAAGTGAGTTTATATATTGTTTACTGGACCGTTAGCTCTTATCTCCTCCTCCTCCTCCTCCTCGTTTTCTCCCTTCTCTTCATTTTCCTCCTCCCTCTTCCACACCTTTCCTTCCATATCTTCTCTTCCTCCTTTTGCCCTTTCCCCTCCTTTCATCCCTTCTCTTCCTCTTCTCCCATTTTCTATCAGTTCCCTTCCTCCTCCTCCTCCTCCTCCTTTCACTCTTCCTCCCACCCCTCTCCTCCTGCTTCTCTTCCTCTCACTTCAATTTCTCCTCCCCCCCTCTCCGCTCCCCCCCACCCCTCCCCCCCCCCCGTTATGTTGCCGTTCACACACACACTGGAAGGTAAAACTCGCCAGGTATCAGGTGAGAAGATGGAAGAAACAATCACCACCAGGTGTTCAAGGAAGGTCCCCCTCCCCTCCCCCCCCCAGACGCTCAGGTAAATTGGATTCTTGGTGTAAGATTGTGTACACGGGAGGGGGGGGAGGGGGGGGGAGAGGGAGGGGGGGATACCTGTGATGGTGGTGTTTTTATTTTACCGTAAGTGATTGGTCGGGAAGGTGGTGTGGGGGGGGGGTGAGAGGGGGGGGTGGGGTGAGAGGGAGGGGTGGGTGTGGGGTGAGAGGGAGGGGGGTAGGGCTGTGGTGTTGTGTGTGTGTTATAGTGTTTTTTAAAGACCACTGGATCTTCTGGAATTTTTAAAGAAAGGTAGACACACCTCCTCTCCTCTCTCCTCTCTCCCTCCAAAGGCACTGTGATACTCCTATGGCCTCCAAAGGTACCAAAACTATTCTGACGTACGAAAATCATAAAGTTCCTGGAGGTCAAGAGAGGTCATACAGCTCCCTAAGGTCAAGAGAGGTCACACAGCTTCCGGAGGTTAAGAGGGGTCACACAAGAGGTCCCTGAGGTCACCGCCAACCGCACACCAACACAATAAAATATAACTAAATAAAAAAAAGAGGCAGATTACCAATTCGGCTTACCACGTCCCGTCAAAGAACCCAATTTTAAAATTCAATCATGAACCTCAACGTAATTCAATAATACCCAACGTGTATAATATTGGAGTCATAACCCGCCTATAAACATGGCCGCCTTGGTCAAGAACGCCATTGGTTACGTTATCACAGTAAACAAATACGTTATCATTTATTTACGCTGATAATATAACTTTTATGAACACTTAATAAGATAAATGATATATCGTATTTAATATTTCTTTCGTATTTTATATTGTTTATCAATGAGGAAGGAGTTTTAACGTTACAGAGGTGAGGAAATAATCATCACGGTCAACTAATCAGAAATAAGCGAAAGTTCAACCCGGAAGAAATCATTGGTTATTGTCTTAACCAATCACAATGCGTGTTACTCTTACCAGCAGTCGCCGGGTCAAATAAAAATAATAAAGATTTTTCGTTCGTAAAGGTCAGTCTTAGGTGACCCTGAACTATGACCTGTACACAAAACACTTATATGACCCTGAACTATGACCTGTATACTAAAAACACTCTTATGTGACCCTGAACTATGACCTGTATACTAAAAACACTCTTATGTGACCCTGAACTATACACTAAAGCGATCTCTCTACAATGTGACCCTGAGTTTAGTTCCAAGCTGCTGTAAAACTCCTTCTTAATTTATAGTGTTCGGGTTAAGTCATGGATTACGAGTTTCTTAAGGCTAACTGGCTGGCTGGCTAAAAGAGATGCCATTACATTATACGGGTCACCTGAAGATTAAACACCTTTAGCATATTAAACTTTTAGATTAACCAACCCTAACCTAACCTAACCAACCCTAACCTAACCTGAATCTAACTTCCATCATACATAATACATATACTTATACACACATACATACACCATACATATACTTATACACACATTATACATACACCATACATATACTTATACACACATACATACACCATACATATACTTATACACACATTATACATACACCATACATATACTTATACACACATTATACATACACCATACATATACTTCCATCATACATAATACATATACGACACATGCACTATACACACTACATTAAGGTAGAAGGGAACTTGTGCTTGGTGACGCTACACACACACACGGCGAGGAAAACAATGGCTTAGTACTTGAGGCAGCAGGAGGAGGAGGGCTGGGAGGGGTAACTACAGTGTTCCTCTCACCCCACACAACTTGTCGCATCCCTGCCTTGTGTGCCATCATCGTCTGGGCCTCGTGTGTGTGTGTGTGTATGGCTTTCTCCTGTGTGTCGTTGTTGTTGTCGTGTGTTATGAGAGTTGACGTTAGGGGGAGGAAGTGACGTCAGGATGAGGAAGTGACGTCACGAGGAAGAGGTGGAGTGAAGGACCAGCTTGTTGAGGTTGACGTCACAAGGTTGATGAGGACCCCCCTTGAGCTTTCCTGCTCTGTGTTTCAGGAATATTTTTTCCTCAGTGTCCGTCTGTTTCTTTCTCTCATCTAACCTAAGTTAATCTAACCTAACTTAATCTAACCTCTACATACCAGGAATCCATTTATATTCGGGATCCCCCCCTACACACACACACACACACACACACACACACACACACACCATGAATCTTACTTCAATAATAGAAGCGTTAGGTCGAGACTCTGGCAACACTCAGCCAATATTGGTAAACCGGATGAATTCTTCTCAAGACACAATGTGAAAATGCTACAGTGTAAAATGGTATACAATGGAACAATCTTATGCCATTCAATGTGTGTGTGTAGATGTGATGGTATATTCCAAGTTACAATGTCAAAATGGTACAATATAAATTTTTCCTTAGCCATATATAGAACTGGTGATGAATTTTCAGTTATAATGTAAAAATGAAAACAAAGGGACATTTTACACGAATCGATTTCAATAAAAGAACACTTAAACAAGACAACCTGAGTGGCTATAGGTGACCAGGTGCAGGTACGTGACCAGGTGTAGCTTCGTGACGAGGAAAGAACATAAGAATGGAGGAAACTGCAGCGGGCCTATTGGCCCATACTGGGCAGTCCCGTTTACACCCAACCCCTATTGCTCATATAAGCATCCAACCTATGTTTGAAGCTATTCAGCGTATTCGAGTTAATGATGATATTTGTTAACTTGTTCCATTCATCCACTACTCTGTTTCCAAACCAGTGTTTACCTATTTCACGCCTAAATCTAAATTTGTCTAATTTAAAACCATTGTTACGAGTTCGCTCCTGGTTGGATAGTTTGAGTACCTTTGTAATGTCCCCTTTGTTTAGCCCTGCCTTCCACTTATACAACTCTATCAGGTCGCCCCTCGCTCTACGACTCTCGAGGGAGTGCAAATTAAGATGCTTTAACCTGTCTCTATACTCAAGGTTCCTAATGCCCGGGATTAGTCTTGTCATTCTCCTCTGAATTCTTTCCAAGGATTCTATATCCATTCTGTAATACGGTGACCAGAACTGAACTGCGTAATCCAGGTGTGGTCTCACAAGAGCAAGATACAGTTTTAGGATGACCTCGCTAGTCTTGTAACTAACACTCCTTTGCATGAACCCAAGTACTTTATTAGCCTTGTTACGAGCAAAAACACATTGTTTACTTGGCTTAAGGTTCCTACTTATCATTACTCCTAAATCTCTCTTGCAGTCGGATTTCTCTATGGCATCGTTGTTCATCTGGTTTCCCTGTTTACATCTCCTATACTGGGTACTTTCATTTGTCCACGTTGAATTTCATCTGCCATTTTTCAGACCATTCGAAAAATTTGTTTAGATCTTCCTGTAGTTTTTTTGAGTCTTCGTCAGATTTAATAACACGTCCTATTTTAGTGTCATCAGCAAATTTGCTTATGTTGCTGTTTATGCCGATATCTTTGTCGTTTATGTGTATAATAAATAATAATGGTCCAAGTACTGAGCCTTGGGGAACTCCACTTGTGACGATGCTCCAATGGGACTTAGTGCCATTAATGCTCACTCGCTGTTTCTTGTCCTGTAACCACGCCCTAATCCATTTAAGGATGTTACCTTTGATGCCATGAGCTTCTACCTTTCTAATTAGTCTTTCGTGGGGGACTCTGTCGAAGGCTTTGCTAAAGTCGAGATATACCACATCATAATTGTGCCCCTCGTCCACCTATTCGAAAACTGATGAAAAGAATGTTTATAGATTAATTAGACAAGAACGTCCCTTTTGTGAAGCCATGCTGGGAATCATTGATCAATCTGTGCTTCTCCAGGTGATTTCGAATAGAGTTTGAAATGATTGCTTCCAGTAATTTGCCTACTATTGATGTTAGACTGATTGGGCGGTAGTTAGAGGATAGTGATCTATCCCCCTTCTTGAAAATCGGTATTACATTCGCTATCCTCCAGGATTCTGGTTCTACACCTGTTTTTAAGGACATGTTAAACAACTTTGCTAAGGGCATACTAAGCTCTTCCTTACATTCCTTTAATACTCTGGCAAATATCTCATCGGGACCAGGTGACTTATTAGGCTTTAGTTTGTCTATTTGCTTACTAACATCGTTACTAGTCACTACTATCTCGCTTAATTTGTTTTCTTCGCTATCTCTGAATAGAGTCGGTGCCCCAGGTATCATGTTTAAATTTTCGGTAGAATCCTTTGGGGTTTGTCCTCGCCTCCCTTGCTATCCTTACCTCATTATTCCTCTTGGCTTCCCTTATCTCGGTTTTAACCCGACTCGCCAATGCCCTATAATAATCCCGGAGGTAAATTTCGCCACAATTTATCCTTCTACCTATAGCCTTCCTTTGGCCAATGATGTTCTTTAAATAATTATTTATCCATTTAGGGTCATTGTTGTTTGATCTGAGTTTTTTTTGTATGGTATGTTCTGCCTTTGTGCATTAAGTAACTCACTATTTAAATTGTCGTGGAACTCGGCAATCTCAGATCTCGTTATCAGGTCCGTGTCATCTGTTAGGTTCACGGCCAAGCGCTACACCCCCTCTCTCAGCTGCCTCTTTAAACTGTCAAAGTTTGCCCTTCTGAAATCTGGTACTTTAGTGGAATTTTCCTTACGTCTGCCCTGAAAATCTAACTGGAATCTAATTTCTTTGTGATCGCTGTTTGCAAGTTCGTTCCCTACCTCGACATTGCTAATGAGGTGTGGTGACGTGACGAGGTGTGGTGACGTGACGAGGTGTGGTGGCGTGACGAGGTGTGGTGATGTGACGAGGTGTGGTGGCGTGACGATGTGTGGTGGCGTGACGAGGTGTGGTGACGTGACGAGGTGTGGTGACGTGACGAGGTGGTTGCGTGACGGGAACTCATCAACACGAGAACGTTACACTTTAAGGCCAAGAATCCAACTGTAATATTTTATGCACTGCAGTTTGAGTGAGGGTTTCTTTGTGCTCAGCTGGCGAGGTGGGGGAGGGGAGAGGGGGGAAGATCGAGAGAGGGAAACTGAGGAGGGGTGAGAGGGAGGGAAGAGGAAGAGAGGAGGGGGTGACAGAAGAGGGTTAGAGAAGAGGGAAGGACTCTGCAATTTCCGGATTCGTACCCAGACTCGGAACCTAACCAAACCTAAGCTCAGTTAATCAACCATCACCTAGTCCTAACCTAACCACAATCTGTGTACTGTAGTCTTAATTCCCTCTAATTGGATATCTCAAAATGTTCCAACACTGCTGCCAATCATTTCGTCCTAAATAAGAACAACAAACAATATTCTTCACAAAGGTTCCAATACTCTATAACAACACGAGGAAGTCTTCTTAAAAGGTTCCAATACTCTATAACAACATGAGGAAGTCTTCTTAAAAGGTTCCAATACTGTGTGTGTGTGTGTCAGGATACATCTTTATACTGACTGTCTTGGCGTGTTTCGCTGTGTCTTTAAGGCTGTCAGTCTTCGTTCACTTCTGTCTCCGACCACCCGGCTGTCAGTCTCCCTCCCTCCCTCCCTTCCCTGCCTTCCCTCCCTCCTTCACGCACTGCCTTCCTCCCTCCACCGTGCTCTGCCAACCTGACAACAATGTTCCCTCTAAGTCGTCTCTTGTTTTACTTTATTACCGTAAATAACGTCACGTTTCATCGAGTCTATATAAATTATCGTACGAGAAAGAATTATCATACGTCAACAAAATATCGTACCCCCCAAAAAATAATTATCGTACGGTAAAAAAAAAGTATCGTACAGGGAAGAATAATTATCCTTAAGTGTCTTTGGGAGTTTGGAGGTGGAGGGAGGGTGTGAGGAGACGGGGGAGGTCAGAAGGAGGAAGGGGGGGAGGTCAGAAGGAGGAGTGGGGAGGTCAGGAGGAGGGGGAGTACGGAAAGGGGGTGAAGGGGGAGACATGACCTCTATTAAACACATTAAGATCTTATTACTCTCTCTATCTCTCATTCACTTTCTCTCTTTCTCTCTGTTTGTCCCCCTGTGTGTGTGTTGGTCGATAGCTTCTGCAGAACACAGTCAAGTGAAGGCTTCAAGGACCTTCCTCAGTCACCACACATCGATGACTGACACGAGAGAGAGAGAGAGAGAGAGAGAGAGAGAGAGAGAGAGAGAGAGAGAGAGAGAGAGAGAGAGAGAGAGAACTGTGGCCCATTAGAACTGAAACCTGTAATATTGGGCCACATTAGAACTTGGGTCTATGAGAACTGAGGCCCATGAGTACTGGGCCCCACTAGAACGTAAACTTATTAGAACTGGGGCCCATTAGATCAGGGGCCTAATAGAGTCCTAGGCACTTCATTACTCACGCCAGCAACCACATTAAAAGTCACTCTGTCACCTATAATTTGGGTGAGTGAAAAACGTGGCCACGGTGCCCTTTGACATGCTAACGATATATGTTACGAAGCCAGGTCAGGGGGTTCACACACACACACACACACACACACACACACACACACACACAGAGGTAACAGCAATAAGGGTGTAGTGTATTGATCAATGGACCATCAGGCGTCGTCTTTAAATTAGCACACGTGTTGTATATACCTCTGAGAGAGAGAGAGAGAGAGAGAGAGAGAGAGAGAGAGAGAGAGAGAGAGATATACAAACATAGAGAAAGAGAGAGACAGATAAAGAGAGATACAGAATATTGGATTATTATTACCATCATCGGATTAATAAACATGTAAATTAAGGCTCGCTGTTCAAACTGAATTCTGCCTCTCCCCTCTCCCCTCTCACCTCATCCCACTCTCCTCACCTCTCCCTCTCATCCCTCCACTCTTACCTCTTTCTCTGACCTGAATTATTTGTCTTTTTAGTTTACATTCTATCTCTCTCTCTCTCTCCTAAATCCTCCATCCTCAACTATAAAATATGCCTGACCCATTTACCCTCGGCAGCTCTGCATGACGGCTACGTAATGTTGCAAACTGAACTAAAAGAGGATTGCAAAGGATTACTGGACGCGGTGTTATTCGTACGATAACCTCCCTTCATCCTTTCCACTCCCGTGCTGCCAGGAGTACGAGTAATTAAGGACTCAAGAGCAGGGGGAAGGAGGGGGGGGGAGAGCAGGGGGAAGGAGGGGTGGGGGAAGGGGAGGGGGGTGGTTACGATGTTTGTGTTGAAATACGGTACGATATCTTCTTCACTGGGTTACCAAACGTATGATAATAATAATGGTTTGTAACGTATTATAATATAACGTAATATTAAAGTAAACTAAATTATGTTATGTCTTGTTTCTTCGTTACAGAGGATCTCACACACACACACACACACACACACACACACACACACGACTGAAACTATAATATCCACCTCGCTTTTACCATATATTGGGCAGCTAATTGAGAGCCCCACACACACACACACACAAAGGGACACTCCAATTCTCCAGCGAATGAACAAAAATAAAAGTTTGATTTCATTAGTGTCCTCCTGTTACCAACTGTACGATAGTGTGTGTGTGTGTGTGTGTGTGTGTGTGTAGGGAGGAGTAAGAGAAAGGGTGGTAAGGACACGAAAATAGCCAGACAGGGACACGAAAGTAACCAGAACGAGACATCACAAAGCCAGGCAGGGACACGGATAAAGCCAGGCAGGGACACGGATAAAGCCAGGCAGGGATAATAACCGTGGCAGATTTACCTAAACATCACCTCACTCACAATAAGATAATTGACTTGGCTTCTATTATCGAGGAAAGGTAAAGGTTGGTAACACTAATATATAATAAATCAACAAATACAGTATATATTTTAACCTTATTTAACCTAAAACTTAACAAAAACAAAAACAATAACATATAAACACATAAAACTCGTCAGTGTCAACAATCAAATGGAAAACAAATACCAAAACAGAAAAAATACCCAAATGATAAACGAACTCAATATATATAAACAAGCTTCTCTCTCCCTCTATATAGGCTGATAAAAGGATAGGGTTAGTTCTCTTTCCTCTCAGCTGTTGTGTGGTCGACTAAAAGGGGGGAAATTGCTGCCATTCTGAAATCTTTTTATTTTTTTTTTATTTTACCTTCTATCGTTTTCTCTCTCCACCAAAAAATAAAAATAAATAATAAAAAGTTTTCCCTCCCGCGAACCACACAACAATATGGGTTATTTTTTGTTCTCTTTATCTCACTTTCTCTGCCTTTCTATTTCTTTTTCACACTCTCTCTCTCTCTCTATCTCTCTATTAACCCGGTGGCGCTGTATAAGGCTCGCTAGATAGCTTCACATCGACGGACAATAACAAACCATGAATCATTTATAGACTCGTTTTATAAGCTCACGGTAATGGTAAGCTTAACTACATTTAATTATACAGAAATATCTTTAAAACAATAAGTTATCTGTTGAAATAAACTTTGAATAATTATTTTAACCGGATATAAAAAAAAATAGACATACAGTAGACATATGAACCAAAACATCACACTGATCTCTTTCCACAGAACTTTTTGACTAATTCTAAAACATGATCTAAATACTATAGAGCTTATCACAGTGAGGTTAATTTATTCATAACATACCTGACGCAGTTCCCAGCTTACCTGAAGAGTGACATGGTACTGGGAGGGGTTTTAACGTGTAGATGATAATTGAGTTTTGTTTAGTGTTAGCGGAGGCCCGTGTGTCGCTGTGTCGGTACCGTGAGGAAGAGAAGGGGGATCAAGGTGTACAGTATATTGAATTTGTTCCTCCGTCAAAATTTTCATCTCTTCTGTCATTCTCTGTTTTCTTCTGTCTCTATCTTCTCTCTCTCACTCTTCCTTCTCTCTTCCCCGTCCCATCTTCCCTCTCTCACTCTTCCTTCTCTCTTCCCCGTCCCATCTTCCCTTTCTCCCTCCACCTTCCTTCTGCCTTCTCTCTCTCTAGTTCTCCTACATCTTCCCCGTCCCATCTTCCCTCTCTCACTCTTCCTTCTCTCTTCCCCGTCCCATCTTCCCTCTCTCCCTCCACCTTCCTTCTGCCTTCTCTCTCTCTAGCTCTCCTACACAGGTCTCTTCCCCCACCTCTATCTCTCAAATAGCGCTAAGAATTTAATTTTGCCAATATGTGTGTGTGTGTGTGAGAGGAATGGGATGTCCTACAGGAATCTATAGTCGTGAAGGATGTCCTAGAAAGTTGATATAGGAGTGAGGGTGTCTTATTAAAGCAAGGAACAAAACAGCAGATAAAAGCAGGGAAGAATGCAACAGTAACAGCAGGGGGGGGAGAGGGGCATAACAAGGCAGAAGCAGAGTAATGTAATGTAGCGGTCGAGGGTCAAGTGTCTCTCAAGGTCTCTCTCTCTCTCTCTCTCTCTACACCAACAGTAAATGAGAAACGTGTTATTTCCTTATTGACATGAGAGATAAATAAGATAACACAATCTCTTCATGCACACACACACACACACACACACACACACACACACACACACACACGCACACACACACACATACCTTGGTCGGGCATAACTCTGACTAACACACGGATGTTATAAGTCATATGTGTTGACAGCAGTAAGAAGAGTCTGGCTTGTACGGGTCTGTTTGTCTGTCCGGCGTATGTAGGTCGTGTGTGTGTGTGTGTGTGTGGCGTTAATATTTACTACACCCACATACTCACACATTACATACAGAGAAAAAGAGAGATACACACACACACACACACATACATGACCTACTTATACGCCAGAGGACGATGCCGCATCATACTCTCAGATAACACACACACACACACACACACACACACACACACACACACAGAACCTGAACTTGAACTGGCTATATTAGATGGGGGCCACGAGAGAGAGAGAGAGAGAGAGAGAGAGAGAGAGAGAGAGAGAGAGAGAGAGAGAGAGAGAGAGAGAGAGAGAAAACACACACACAGACGCACCACACCATCCCGAGAGAGAGAGAGAGAGAGAGAAAACAGACAGACACAGACACACCACACCATCCCGAGAGAGAGAGAGAGAGAGAGAGAGAGAGAGAGAGAGAGAGACCAGTTACCCCCAGATGGTAGTTAGTACACGACTCCTCTACAACGCACCACTAAGGCGCTGTGAACGGACGTGCCTAGTTGTCCCACTTAACACGATACTGTAATGGCTGTAACGAGGGTGATTCACTCTGTAACGTAACAAAGTGTATCTCTCACGTGTTTTGATACAGGGGTTTATGTGATGTAACAGAGAGAGAGAGAGAGAGAGAGAGAGAGAGAGAGAGAGAGAGAGAGAGTAAACAGACACACACAGACACACCACACCATCCCGAGAGAGAGAGAGAGAGAGTAATAAACTCCTTCACGGACGGACACACAGACAGACGCAGAGAGAAAATAGTGAAAGTTAAAATAGTAAATACAAAATAAAAGTCAGAAAAAAGTGAATGTAAAAAAAAGATAAAATTGAGGTAAAGCGAATGGTGTTTTATGTATGAAGTTGGTGTGTGTGTGTGTGTGTGTGTGTGTGTCTGTGTGTGTGTGTGTGTGTGTGTGTGTGTGTGTGTCTGTGTGTGTGTGTGTGTGTGTGTGTGTGTGTGTGTGTGTGTGTGTGTGTGTGTCTGTATTCTTGTTTCTGTCTGTCTGTGTGTGTGTGTGTGTGTCTGTATTCTTGTTTCTGTCTGTCTGTCTGTGTGTGTGTGTGTGTCTGTGTGTGTGTGTGTCTGTGTGTGTGTGTGTCTGTCTTCTTGTTTCTGTCTGTCTGTCTGTGTGTGTGTGTGTGTGTGTGTGTCTGTCTTCTTGTTTCTGTCTGTCTGTGTGTGTGTGTGTGTGTGTGTCTGTCTGTCTTCTTGTTTCTGTCTGTCTGTCTGTCTGTGTGTGTGTGTGTGTGTCTGTCTTCTTGTTTCTGTCTGTCTGTCTGTGTGTGTGTGTGTGTCTTCTTGTTTCTGTCTGTCTGTCTGTGTGCTTGTCTGTCTTCTTGTTTCTGTCTGTCTGTGTGTGTGTGTGTCTGTCTTCTTGTTTCTGTCTGTCTGTGTGTGTGTGTGTCTGTCTTCTTGTTTCTGTCTGTCTGTCTGTGTGTGTGTGTGTGTCTGTCTTCTTGTTTCTGTCTGTCTGTCTGTCTGCCTACCTGTCTGTCTCTGTAATGTGCGTAAATGAGTCAAAGTAAGCAGTGTGTGTGTGTGTGTGTGTGTGTGTGTGTGTGTGTGTGTGTGTGTGTGTGTGTGTGTGTGTGTGTGTGTGTGTGTGTGTGCAAAGAATATAAATTCCCTATTATTTCCGCCTCTGTAGTCGACCAACCAACAACAACAACAAAAAACGCAACACCAATAATAACAATAATAATAATAATAATAATAATAATAATAATAACAATAATAATAATAATAATAATAATAATAATAACAACAGCAATAACAACAATAATTACAACAACAACAACAACACCAATAATAACAATAACAATAATAATAATAATAATAATAACAATAATAATAATAATAATAATAATAATAAAAATAATAATAATAATAATAACAATAATAATAACGCGTGACCTACATACACGTCTTGAGGTCAGAGTAAGAGATGGGTGCAGACGGCCTCTTGACCTACACTACCTCCCGGCCTCACCTCTGACCTTCGGGGAGGTTATCAGGTTTACGCTCCTTGTGCGTATCTAATGTACACACACACACGTACACACACACACACACACATATATATACTCAGTTCTATGTAAGTTTATTATAGTTTACAGGAAGAATTTATTAGTTTACAGCAAGAATTTATTAGTTTAGTTTATTGTAGAATTGATGAGTTTACCAAGTTGACTCAGCGAGAAGTATATTAGTTTACAATGTTGAGAAGAAGAGAAAAAACACCGAAATATTGGACCACAACTTGCATCTGCCCCCTCCCCTTGAGACTCCCCCCCCCCTTCCCCTACCCTTTCCTCTAGAGACCTCTCCCCTCCCCCCCCCTTGAGACTCCCCCCCCTTCCCCTTCCCTTTCCTCTAGAGACCTCTCCCCCTCCCCTCAGAGAACCGCTCTTCAAAAAAACAATATTTGTGGGATTGGAGGTTGTCCATCACCATTCTCTCTCTCTCTCTCTCTCTCTCTCTCTCTCTCTCTCTCTCTCTCTCATTCACTCTCTCTCTCTCCCTCTCATTCGTTCTCTCTCTCTCTCTCTCTCTCTCTCTCTCTCTCTCTCTCTCATTCGTTCTCTCTCTCTCTCTCTCTCTCTCTCTCTCTCTCTCTCTCTCATTCGTTCTCTCTCTCTCTCTCTCTCTCTCTCTCTCTCTCTCTCTCTCTCTCTCTCGTTCTCTTATATTCCTTGTTGTCATTGTCCATCAACCCTCCTGTCACTCTTCCTCCCTCCCTAATACCCCTCCCTCCTTCTCTTCTCGTTCTCCACCTCTCTTCCTTCCTCCTACACCCCCCTCCTCCTCCTCCTTCCTCCTACCCCATCAGCTCCGAGGGTTTAGTCTTCACCTCCAACTCTTCTTCCTCCTCCACCATTCATCCACCTCACCTCCACCAGTCATCCACCTCACCTCCTCCATCAGTCATCCACCTCACCTCCACCAGTCATCCACCTCACCTCCAACCAGTCATCCACCTCACCTCCAACCAGTCATCCACCTCACCTCCTCCACCAGTCATCCACCTCACCTCCTCCAACCAATCATCCACCTCACCTCCTCTAGTCATCCACCTCACCTCCTCCACCAGTCATCCACCTCACCTCCTCCAATCATCCACCTCACCTCCTCCACCAGTCATCCACCTCACCTCCACCAGTCATCCACCTCACCTCCACCAGTCATCCACCTCACCTCCAACCAGTCATCCACCTCACCCCCTCCAGTCATCCACCTCACCTCCTCCACCAGTCATCCACCTCACCTCCTCCACCAGTCATCCACCTCACCTCCTCCACCAGTCATCAACCTCACCTCCTCCACCAGTCATCCACCTCACCTCCTCCAGTCATCCACCTCACCTCCACCAGTTATCCACCTCACCTCCACTAGTCATCCACCTCACCCCCAACCAGTCATCCACCTCACCCCCTCCAGTCATCCACCTCACCTCCACCAGTCATCCACCTCACCTCCTCCACCAGTCATCCACCTCACCTCCTCCACCAGTCATCAACCTCACCTCCTCCACCAGTCATCCACCTCACCTCCTCCAGTCATCCACCTCACCTCCACCAGTTATCCACCTCACCTCCACCAGTCATCCACCTCACCTCCTCCACTAGTCATCCACCTCACCTCCTCCTCCAGTCATCCACCTCACCTCCACCAGTCATCCACCTCACCTCCTCCACCAGTCATCCACCTCACCTCCTCCACTAGTCATCTACCTCACCTCCTCCTCCAGTCATCCACCTCACCTCCTCCAGTCATCCACCTCACCTCCTCCTCCAGTCATCCACCTCACCTCCTCCACTAGTCATCCACCTCACCTCCTCCAGTCATCCACCTCACCTCCACTAGTCATCCACCTCACCTCCTCCATCAGTCATCCACCTCACCTCCTCCAGTCATCCACCTCACCTCCTCCTCCAGTCTTCCACCTCACCTCCTCCTCCAGTCATCCACCTCACCTCCTCCTCCAGTCATCCACCTCTCCTCCACCAGTCATCCACCTCACCTCTTCCACCAGTCATCCACCTCACCTCCTACAGTCATCCACCTCACCTCCACCAGTCATCCACCTCACCTCCACCAGTCATCCACCTCACCTCCACCAGTCATCCACCTCACCTCCTCCACCAGTCATCCACCTCACCTCCTCCAGTCATCCACCTCACCTCCTCCACCAGTCATCCACCTCACCTCCTCCACCAGTCATCCACTTCACCTCCTCCACTAGTCATCCACCTCACCTCCACCAGTCATCCACCTCACCTCCTCCTCCAGTCATCCACCTCACCTCCTCCACCAGTCATCCACCTCACCTCCTCCAGTCATCCACCTCACCTCCTCCAGTCATCCACCTCACCTCCTCCAGTCATCCACCTCACCTCCTCCTCCAGTCATCCACCTCACCTCCTCCACCAGTCATCCACCTCACCTCCTCCTCCAGTCATCCACCTCACCTCCACCAGTCATCCACCTCACCTCCTCCCAGTCATCCACCTCACCTCCTCCAGTCATCCACCTCACCTCCTCCACCAGTCATCCACCTCACCTCCTCCACCAGTCATCCACCTCACCTCCTCCTCCAGTCATCCACCTCACCTCCTCCACTAGTCATCCACCTCACCTCCTCCAGTCATCCACCTCACCTCCTCCACTAGTCATCCACCTCACCTCCTCCACCAGTCATCCACCTCACCTCCTCCAGTCATCCACCTCACCTCCTCCAGTCATCCACCTCACCTCCTCTCCAGTCATCCACCTCACCTCCTCCACCAGTCATCCACCTCACCTCCACCAGTCATCCACCTCACCTCCTCCCAGTCATCCACCTCACCTCCTCCACCAGTCATCCACCTCACCTCCTCCAGTCATCCACCTCACCTCCTCCAGTCATCCACCTCACCTCCTCCACCAGTCATCCACCTCACCTCCTCCCCAGTCATCCACATCACCTCCACCAGTCATCCACCTCACCTCCTCCAGTCATCCACCTCACCTCCTCCAGTCATCCACCTCACCTCCTCCACCAGTCATCCACCTCACCTCCTCCACAGTCATCCACCTCACCTCCACCAGTCATCCACCTCACCTCCTCCACCAGTCATCCACCTCACCTCCTCCCAGTCATCCACCTCACCTCCTCCACAGTCATCCACCTCACCTCCTCTAGTCATCCACCTCACCTCCTCCACCAGTCATCCACCTCACCTCCTCCAGTCATCCACCTCACCTCCTCCAGTCATCCACCTCACCTCCACCAGTCATCCACCTCACCTCCACCAGTCATCCACCTCACCTCCTCCACAGTCATCCACCTCACCTCCACCAGTCATCCACCTCACCTCCACCAGTCATCCACCTCACCTCCTCCACCAGTCATCCACCTCACCTCCTCCACCAGTCATCCACCTCACCTCCTCCAGTCATCCACCTCACCTCCTCCACCAGTCATCCACCTCACCTCCTCCACCAGTCATCCACCTCACCTCCTCCACAGTCATCCACCTCACTCCCCAGTCATCCACCTCACCTCCACCAGTCATCCACCTCACCTCCACCAGTCATCCACCTCACCTCCTCCAGTCATCCACCTCACCTCCTCCACCAGTCATCCACCTCACCTCCTCCAGACATCCACCTCACCTCCTCCACAGTCATCCACCTCATCTCCTCCACCAGTCATCCACCTCACCTCCTCCTCCAGTCATCCACCTCACCTCCTCCAGTCATCCACCTCACCTCCTCCAGTCATCCACCTCACCTCCACCAGTCATCCACCTCACCACCTCCAGTCTCCACCTCACCTCCACAGTCATCCACCTCACCTCCTCCATCAGTCATCCACATCACCTCCTCCACACATCCAACTCACCTCCTCCCAGTCTCCACCTCACCTCCTCCTCCAGTCATCCACCTCACCTCCTCCTCCAGTCATCCACCTCTCCTCCACCAGTCATCCACCTCACCTCTTCCACCAGTCATCCACCTCACCTCCTACAGTCATCCACCTCACCTCCACCAGTCATCCACCTCACCTCCACCAGTCATCCACCTCACCTCCACCAGTCATCCACCTCACCTCCTCCACCAGTCATCCACCTCACCTCCTCCAGTCATCCACCTCACCTCCTCCACCAGTCATCCACCTCACCTCCTCCACCAGTCATCCACCTCACCTCCTCCACTAGTCATCCACCTCACCTCCACCAGTCATCCACCTCACCTCCTCCTCCAGTCATCCACCTCACCTCCTCCACCAGTCATCCACCTCACCTCCTCCAGTCATCCACCTCACCTCCTCCAGTCATCCACCTCACCTCCTCCAGTCATCCACCTCACCTCCTCCTCCAGTCATCCACCTCACCTCCTCCACCAGTCATCCACCTCACCTCCTCCTCCAGTCATCCACCTCACCTCCACCAGTCATCCACCTCACCTCCTCCAGTCATCCACCTCACCTCCTCCAGTCATCCACCTCACCTCCTCCACCAGTCATCCACCTCACCTCCTCCATCAGTCATCCACCTCACCTCCTCCTCCAGTCATCCACCTCACCTCCTCCACTAGTCATCCACCTCACCTCCTCCAGTTATCCACCTCACATCCTCCACTAGTCATCCACCTCACCTCCTCCTCCAGTCATCCACCTCACCTCCTCCAGTCATCCACCTCACCTCCTCCAGTCATCCACCTCACCTCCTCCTCCAGTCATCCACCTCACCTCCTCCACTAGTCATCCACCTCACCTCCACCAGTCATCCACCTCACCTCCTCCTCCAGTCATCCACCTCACCTCCTCCACCAGTCATCCACCTCACCTCCTCCAGTCATCCACCTCACCTCCTCCAGTCATCCACCTCACCTCCTCCACCAGTCATCCACCTCACCTCCTCCTCCAGTCATCCACCTCACCTCCACCAGTCATCCACCTCACCTCCTCCAGTCATCCACCTCACCTCCTCCAGTCATCCACCTCACCTCCTCCACCAGTCATCCACCTCACCTCCTCCATCAGTCATCCACCTCACCTCCTCCAGTTATCCACCTCACCTCCTCCACTAGTCATCCACCTCACCTCCTCCTCCAGTCATCCACCTCACCTCCTCCATCAGTCATCCACCTCACCTCCTCCAGTTATCCACCTCACCTCCTCCACCAGTCATCCACCTCACCTCCTCCAGTCATCCACCTCACCTCCTCCTCCAGTCATCCACCTCACCTCCTCCACCAGTCATCCACCTAACCTCCTCTAGTCATCCCCCTCACCCCACCTCCACCAGTCATCCACCTCACCTCCACCAGTGATCCACCTCACCTCCAACCAGTCATCCACCTCACCTCCTCCACCAGTCATCCACCTCACCTCCTCCACCAGTCATCCACCTCACCTCCTCCTCCAGTCATCCACCTCACCTCCTCCACCAGTCATCCACCTCTCCTCCACCAGTCATCCACCTCACCTCCTCCAGTCATCCACCTCACCTCCTCCACTAGTCATCCACCTCACCTCCTCCACTAGTCATCCACCTCAACTCCTCCTCCAGTCATCCACCTCACCTCCTCCAGTCATCCACCTCTCCACCAGTCATCCACCTCACCTCCACCAGTCATCCACCTCACCTCCTCCACCAGTCATCCACCTCACCTCTCCCCTCTGTACGTATCGTGTTTACTTCCGCTCAGTGACTGTATTGACTGCTCAAACACAAAGAAAACACAAGTATGTCTCCTGTTTGGGATTTTTAATTAATTTTAAGAGTGGGAAGGAAGGGACGAAGGAAGGAAGGAGGGAAGGAAGGAAGGAAGGAGGGAAGGAAGAAGGAAGGAAGGAGGGAGGGAGGAAGGAAGGAGGGAGGGAGGAAGGAAGGAGGGAGGGAGGGAGGAAGGAAGGAGGAAGGAAGGAAGGAGGGAAGGAAGGAGGGAAGGAAGGAAGGAAGGAAGGAAGGAAGGAGGGAGGAAGGAAGGAAGGAGGGAGGGAGGGAGGGAGGGAGGGAGGAAGGAAGGAAGGAAGGAAGGAAGGAAGGAAGGAAGGAAGGAGGAAGGAAGGAAGGAGGGAAGGAAGGAGCGAGGTATTATTATTATTATTATTATTATTATTATTATTATTATTGTTCTAGAATAAACTAATTAATTAAGGAAAACTAATAAAGAATAAGAAAAAAACAACACAATAATAATTAATAAACCAATAATTAGTTAAGAAGAAAATATGATAAAACACAATGATTAATTACGAACGATACAATGAAGAAGAGAAAGAAAGAAACAAACCAAGAATAAGAAGAGAATCAATTGGATCTCATCTCTGATTGGCCGGTGGGGGTTCAGGGTAAGAGGGGCGTAAGAGGCGTGGTATAACTTGGTTCTGTGAGAGAGAGAGAGAGAGAGAGAGAGAGAGAGAGAGAGAGAGAGAGAGAGAGTTATCCGTACTCCTCTGCTTCTCTTCTTCGCCCTCTCTCTCCCCCTCTCCCTCTCCCTCTCCTCCCCCTCTCTCCCTCTCACAATCTGCTGACGCTCACCACCTCTTCCTTATCACTATCTCTCGGCTATTATTCCCCTCACCCATTCACTTCCCTCCTTCCCCTCTTTATTACCCTCTCCACCCATGTCTCTCCTTTATTCTCTCCCCTTCTTCTTCTTTAGTTACTTCTTCTTACTCTTCTTTAATTACATTCTGTTTTTATTGTACGTAGCAACCACCACCACCACCACCAACAACAACAACAACCACCACCATCGACAACCACCACCACCACCAACAACAACAACAACAACAACAACCATCGACAACCACCACCACCACCACCAACAACAACAACAACCACCACCATCGACAACCACCACCACCACCACCAACAACAACAACAACCACCATCGACAACCATCGACCACCACCACCACCACCACCACCAACAACAACAACAACCATCGACCACCACCACCACCACCACCACCAACAACAACAACAACAACCATCGACAACCACCACCACCACCACCAACAACAACAACAACAACCACCATCGACAACCACCACCACCACCACCACCACCAACAACAACAACAACAACCATCGACAACCACCACCACCACCACCAACAACAACAACAACCACCACCATCGACAACCACCACCACCACCACCAACAACAACAACCACCATCGACCACCACCACCACCACCACCACCACCACCAACAACAACAACAACCATCGACCACCACCACCACCACCACCAACAACAACAACAACAACCACCATCGACAACCATCGACCACCACCACCACCACCACCACCAACAACAACAACCATCGACCACCACCACCACCACCAACAACAACAACAACAACAACCATCGACAACCACCACCACCACCACCAACAACAACAACAACAACCACCATCGACAACCACCACCACCACCACCACCACCACCACCACCACCACCAACAACAACAACAACAACCATCGACAACCACCACCACCACCACCACCACCACCACCAACAACAACAACAACAACCATCGACAACCACCACCACCACCAACAACAACAACATCAACAACCACCATCGACAACCACCACCACCACCACCACCACCACCACCAACAACAACAACAACCATCGACAACCACCACCACCACCACCACCACCACCAACAACAACAACAACAACCACCATCGACAACCACCACCACCACCACCACCACCAACAACAACAACAACAACCACCACCATCGACAACCACCACCACCACCACCAACAACAACAACCACCATCGACACCACCACCACCACCACCACCACCATCAACAACAACCACCATCGACAACCATCACCATCAACAACCACCACCACCATCAACAACAACAACAACAACAACAACAACAACAACAACAACAACAACCACCACCACAACCACTCCCACCACCAACAACAACAACTACCACCACCACAACAACAACCACTCCCACCACCACCAACAACAACTACCACCACCACAACAACAACAAGACTCATCCCGGGGTCAAGTTCTCGCTGCCTTCCTGTCCGTTCATGTTCTTCTTTAACACTTGTTCAATGTTATCTTCTTTAGTTGTTATCTTGTTCACTTCCGGTTCTCTTGTCTCTTCCTGTTCACTTCCCTGTTCTCTTGTTCACTTGCTGTTCTCTCGTCAGTGTTTAAGACGTGTCCAGAACATGTTAGAGACAGGACTAGTACATGCTTGGAACACGATATGGCGAGTTTGTAGAGAGAGAGAGAGAGAGAGAGAGAGAGAGAGAGAGAGAGAGAGAGAGAGAGACTGACCCCACATCCACAAAAGGTCAAACGTTGACCTTTCCTCTTGTAAATGGAGTCGTAATATCACATCTAATTGGCTCACTTTAGCTCTGCCTCACAAACACGGTACCCAAACTGCACTCAGACTCAACCATGATGGGCGTAGGTTAGGTTAAGCTAGATTAGGTTAGCTTAGTTTAGGTCAGGCCAGGTCAGGTTAGGTCAGGTCAAGTCAGGTTAGGTCAGGACAGGTTAGGTTAGCTTAGATTGGGATAGCTTAGGTTAGGACAGGTCAGGTTAGGTCAGGTCAAGTCAGGTTAGGTCAGGACAGGTTAGGTTAGCTTAGATTGGGATAGCTTAGCTTAGGTTAGGACAGGTCAGGTTAGGTCAGGTCAAGCCAGGTTAGGTCAGGACAGGTTAGGTTAGCTTAGATTGGGATAGCTTAGCTTAGGTTAGGACAGACCAGGTCAGGTTAGGTCAGGTCAAGCCAGGTTAGGTAAGATTAGGTTAGGTTAGACTAGCTAATCCCCAGTGCGGCTAGGTACAGATATCTGACCCCAGGTATGAGCGGGAACACCAGGTCGATCTGTACTCTTTAGTTCAGGCGAGAAACACAAAAACACTGAGTGGAAGCTGTTGAAGGACTTGATCATACATATCCTAGTTCTCCGTGTCTACCTGACGGGGACATGGCCTTGTCCTGAAGGGCGGCACACTGAACACTCCCTTCCCCACCCTTTAGTTAACATTACTTTTGGAAACAAGTTACCAAATATCATTATTAACTCGAATACTCTGTCTGTCTGTCTCTCTGTTTCCGTTTGTTAACCTCTCTGTCTGTTTCTCTCTTCTCCTGTCTGTCTGTCAGGTCTCTCTCTCTCTCCTTCGTCCGTCTCTTTGTCTCTCTGTCTATCTCTGGACCTGGTCTGACCTGGGCGGGTTGCCAGAGGTCACCAGAAGAAGGATTGAAGATGTCTCACGGAAGGTTAAGTGAGAGAGAGAGAGAGAGAGAGAGAGAGAGAGAGAGAGAGAGAGAGAGAGAGAGAGAGAGAGAGAGAGCAGTAATCACTATTATTCAGACACTGGATGTGTTTTATGAGAAGGAAGAAGATATGAACAATCCTAAGATAACCTTTCCTTCTTTCCTTCCTTCCTTCCTTCCTTCCTTCCTTCACGAGTCTGTTTACAAGAGTTTATCCTCGATGACGTCATATCTCTTACCTGTTTTGTAAGAGTCAATACCTTTTGTCTTTCATCGTGTGAGTAATCAAAGGGTTACCAGTCCTGACAAACCCCATCCACACATCCATATCCCCCATCCACACCCCCACATCCCACACACCCACACATCCCATCCACACATCCACATCCCACCCACACACCCACACCCCATCCACACACCCACACCCCACCCTCACCCACACTCTTGCCGATTCTAAGCATTAAGTAAAGGGACTCGGCCAGTCTTCAAGGCTCCACAGTCCTAAATTAAAACACCGTGTATAAGAAAAACATAATAAAAACAATGAAAAAAAACACGGAAAAACAGACAAATCAAAACACCTAAATAAAAAAATAAATAAAACAATAAAAAACAAGCAAATTAAAACACCTAAATTAAAAAAAAAACACAAAAAACAAATTAAAACACTTAAGTTAAAACAATAAATTAGAAGATCCCAAACACACGAGTACAGTATTTACGATATTAAAAAAAAGCGTAAAACGAGGCCTTTTATTTGTCAGCTCCACTAATTGAATATAAACACCTGCCTGACTTTTATGTTCAAGGTAACCGAGGTTGTGATGTGTTAAATGGACCCCAGTACTAATGGGCCCCAGATCTAATGGGCCCCAGATCTAATGGGCCCCAGATCTAATGGGCCCCAGTACTAATGGGCCCCAGATCTAATGGGCCCCAGTACTAATGGGCCCCAGATCTAATGGGCCCCAGTACTAATGGGCCCCAGATCTAATGGGCCCTAGACCCAATGGGCTCCAGTACTAATGGGCCCCAGATCTAATGGGCCCTAGACCTAATGGGCCCCAGATCTAATGGGCCCTAGACCTAATGGGCCCTAGACCTAATGGGCCCCTAGTTCAGTTGGTTACCCTTAATTGGGGAGCTTTACGACTGGGGCCTATTAGAAGAGACACAGAGACAGGGAGAGACACAGAGACAGGGAGACACAGGGAGAGGCAGGGAGACACAGGGAGAGACACAGAGACAGGGAGACACAGGGAGAGACACAGAGACAGGGAGACACAGGGAGAGACACAGAGACAGGGAGACACAGGGAGAGACACAGAGACAGGGAGACACAGGGAAAGACACAGAGACAGGGAGACACAGGGAGAGACACAGAGACAGGGAGACACAGGGAGAGACACAGAGACAGGGAGACACAGGGAGAGACACAGAGACAGGGAGACACGGGGAGAGACACAGAGACAGGGAGACACAGGGAGAGACACAGAGACAGGGAGACACAGGGAGACACAGAGACAGAGAGACACAGGGAGAGACACAGAGACAGGGAGACACAGGGAGAGACACAGGGAGAGACACAGAGACAGGGAGACACAGGGAGAGACACAGAGACAGGGAGACACAGGGAGAGACACAGAGACAGAGAGACACAGGGAGAGACACAGAGACAGGGAGACACAGGGAGAGACAGAGACAGGGAGACACAGGGAGAGACACAGAGACAGAGAGACACAGGGAGAGACACAGAGACAGAGAGACACAGGGAGAGACACAGAGAGACACAGGGAGACAGGGAGACACAGGGAGAGACAGAGACAGGGAGACACAGGGAGAGACACAGAGACAGAGAGACACAGGGAGAGACACAGGGAGAGACACAGAGACAGAGAGACACAGGGAGAGACACAGGGAGAGACACAGAGACAGGGAGACACAGGGAGAGACACAGAGACAGGGAGACACAGGGAGAGACACAGAGACAGAGAGACAGGGAGAGACACAGAGACAGGGAGACACAGGGAGAGACACAGAGACAGGGAGACACAGGGAAAGACACAGAGACAGGGAGACACAGGGAGAGACACAGAGACAGGGAGACACAGGGAGAGACACAGGGAGAGACACAGAGACAGGGAGACACAGGGAGAGACACAGAGACAGGGAGAGACAGGGAGACACAGGGAGAGACACAGGGAGAGACACAGAGACAGGGAGACACAGGGAGAGACACAGAGACAGGGAGACACAGGGAGAGACACAGAGACAGGGAGACACAGGGAGAGACACAGAGACAGGGAGACACAGGGAGAGACACAGAGACAGGGAGACACAGGGAGAGACACAGAGACAGGGAGACACAGGGAGAGACACAGAGACAGGGAGACACAGGGAGAGACACAGAGACAGGGAGACACAGGGAGAGACACAGAGACAAGGAGACACAGGGAGAGACACAGAGACAGGGAGACACAGGGAGACACAGAGACAGGGAGACACAGGGAGAGACACAGAGACAGGAGACACAGGGAGACACAGAGACAAGGAGACACAGGGAGACACAGAGACAGGGAGACACAGGGAGAGACACAGAGACAGGGAGACACAGGGAGACACAGAGACAAGGAGACACAGGGAGACACAGAGACAGGGAGACACAGGGAGAGACACAGAGACAGGGAGACACAGGGAGAGACACAGAGACAAGGAGACACAGGGAGAGACACAGAGACAGAGAGACACAGGGAGAGACAGGGAGACACAGGGAGAGACACAGAGACAAGGAGACACAGGGAGACACAGAGACAGAGAGACAGGGAGACACAGAGACAGGGAGACACAGAGACAGGGAGAGACAGGGAGAGACACAGAGACAGAGAGACACAGAGACAGGGAGACACAGGGAGACACAAGAGACAGGGAGACACAGGGAGACACAGGGAGAGACACAGAGACAGGAAGACACAGGGAGACACAGGGAGAGACACAGAGACAGAGAGACAGGGAGACACAGGGAGAGACAAGGAGACACAGGGAGACACAGGGAGAGACACAGAGACAAGGAGACACAGGGAGACACAGGGAGACACAGAGACAGGGAGACACAGGGAGACACAGGGAGAGACACAGAGACAGGAAGACACAGGGAGACACAGGGAGAGACACAGAGACAGAGAGACAGGGAGACACAGGGAGAGACAAGGAGACACAGGGAGACACAGGGAGAGACACAGAGACAGGAAGACACAGGGAGACACAGGGAGAGACACAGAGACAGGGAGACACAGGGAGAGACACAGAGACAAGGAGACACAGGGAGAGACACAGAGACAGGGAGACACAGGGAGAGACACAGAGACAAGGAGACACAGGGAGAGACACAGAGACAAGGAGACACAGGGAGAGACACAGAGACAGGGAGACACAGGGAGACACAGAGACAGGGAGACACAGGGAGACACAGAGACAGGGAGACACAGGGAGAGACACAGAGACAGGGAGACACAGGGAGAGACACAGACACAGGGAGACACAGGGAGACACAGAGACAAGGAGACACAGGGAGACACAGAGACAGGGAGACACAGGGAGAGACACAGAGACAGAGAGACACAGGGAGAGACACAGAGACAGGGAGACACAGGGAGAGACACAGAGACAGGGAGACACAGGGAGAGACACAGAGACAGGGAGACACAGGGAGAGACACAGAGACAGGGAGACACAGGGAGAGACACAGACACAGGGAGACACAGGGAGACACAGAGACAAGGAGACACAGGGAGACACAGACAGGGAGACACAGGGAGACACAGAGACAAGGAGACACAGGGAGAGACACAGAGACAAGGAGACACAGGGAGACACAGAGACAGGGAGACACAGGGAGACACAGGGAGAGACACAGAGACAGGGAGACACAGGGAGAGACACAGAGACAGGGAGACACAGGGAGAGACACAGACACAGGGAGACACAGAGACAAGGAGACACAGGGAGAGACACAGAGACAAGGAGACACAGGGAGACACAGGGAGACACAGGGAGACACAGGGACAAGGAGACACAGGGAGAGACACAGAGACAGGGAGACACAGGGAGAGACAAAGAGACAAGGAGACACAAGGAGACACAGGGAGAGACAAGGAGACACAGGGAGACACAGGGAGAGACACAGAGACAGGAAGACACAGGGAGACACAGGGAGAGACACAGAGACAGGGAGACACAGGGAGAGACACAGACACAGGGAGACACAGAGACAAGGAGACACAGGGAGAGACACAGAGACAGGGAGACACAGGGAGAGACACAGAGACAAGGAGACACAGGGAGAGACACAGAGACAGGGAGACACAGGGAGAGACACAGAGACAAGGAGACACAAGGAGACACAGGGAGAGACACAGAGACAGGAAGACACAGGGAGACACAGGGAGAGACACAGAGACAGGAAGACACAGGGAGACACAGGGAGAGACACAGAGACAGGGAGACACAGGGAGAGACACAGAGACAAGGAGACACAGGGAGAGACACAGACACAGGGAGAGACACAGAGACAGGAAGACACAGGGAGACACAGGGAGAGACACAGAGACAGGGAGACACAGGGAGAGACACAGAGACAAGGAGACACAGGGAGAGACACAGACACAGGGAGAGACACAGAGACAGGAAGACACAGGGAGACACAGGGAGAGACACAGAGACAGGGAGACACAGAGACAAGGAGACACAGGGAGACACAGGGAGAGACACAGAGACAGGAAGACACAGGGAGACACAGGGAGAGACACAGAGACAGAGAGACACAGAGACAAGGAGACACAGGGAGAGACACAGACACAGGGAGAGACACAGAGACAGGAAGACACAGGGAGACACAGGGAGAGACACAGAGACAGGGAGACACAGAGACAAGGAGACACAGGGAGAGACACAGAGACAAGGAGACACAGGGAGAGACAAGGAGACACAGGGAGAGACACAGAGACAGGGAGACACAGGGAGAGATACAGAGACAGGGAGACACAGGGAGAGACACAGAGACAGAGAGACACAGGGAGAGACACAGAGACAGGGAGACACAGGGAGACACAGGGACAAGGAGACACAGGGAGAGACACAGAGACAGAGAGACACAGGGAGAGACACAGAGACAGGGAGACACAGGGAGAGACAGGGAGAGACACAGAGACAGGGAGACACAGGGAGAGACACAGACACAGGGAGACACAGGGAGACACAGAGACAAGGAGACACAGGGAGAGACACAGAGACAGAGAGACACAGGGAGAGACACAGAGACAGGGAGACACAGGGAGACACAGAGACAAGGAGACACAGGGAGAGACAAGGAGACACAGGGAGACACAGGGAGAGACACAGAGACAAGGAGACACAGGGAGACACAGAGACAGGGAGACACAGGGAGAGCACAGAGACAGGGAGACACAGGGAGACACAGAGACAAGGAGACACAGGGAGAGACACAGAGACAGGGAGACACAGGGAGAGACAGAGACAGGGAGACACAGGGAGAGACACAGAGACAGGGAGACACAGGGAGACACAGAGACAAGGAGACACAGGGAGAGACAGGGAGACACGGGGAGAGACACAGAGACAGGGAGACACAGGGAGAGACACAGAGACAAGGAGACACAGGGAGAGACACAGAGACAGGGAGACACAGAGAGAGACACAGAGACAGGGAGACACAGGGAGAGACACAGGGAGAGACAGGGAGACACAGGGAGAGATACAGAGACAGGGAGACACAGAGAGAGACACAGAGACAGGGAGACACAGGGAGAGACACAGAGACAAGGAGACACAGGGAGAGACACAGAGACAGGGAGACACAGGGAGAGACACAGAGACAGGGAGACACAGGGAGAGACACAGAGACAGGGAGAGACACAGAGACACAGGGAGAGACAGGGAGACACAGGAAGAGACACAGGGAGAGACACAGAGACAGGGAGAGACAGGGAGACACAGGGAGAGCAGGGAGACACAGGGAGAGACAAGGAGACACAGGGAGAGACAGGAAGACACAGGGAGAGACAGGGAGACACAGGGAGAGACAGGGAGACACAGAGACAGGGAGAGACACAGACACAGGGAGAGACAGGGAGACACAGGAAGAGACACAGGGAGAGACACAGAGACAGGGAGAGACAGGGAGACACAGGGAGAGGCAGGGAGACACAGGGAGAGACAAGGAGACACAGGGAGAGACAGGGAGACACAGGAAGAGAGAGAGACACAGGGAGAGACAGGGAGACACAGGAAGAGACGGAGAGACACAGGAAGAGACAGGGAGACACACAGGGAGAGACACAGACAGGGAGACACAGGAAGAGACGGAGAGACACAGGGAGAGACGGAGAGACACAGGGAGAGACAGAGAGACACAGGGAGAGACACAGAGACAGGGAGACACAGGAAGAGACGGAGAGACACAGGGAGAGACGGAGAGACACAGGGAGAGACAGGGAGACACAGGAAGAG
>CAUDMG010002973.1:305000-317500 GCA_958450375.1 Homarus gammarus
ATCAAGGTTAAAATTCGTTAATGGAAATAATAAATCACAAAGAAAGTTATAATTACTTTGAGTGAAGATATTAACTGGTTGTGTCTTGGTTAGATTAGGTTAGATTAGGTTAGGTTGATGGGTCCACATATTGTTTTAGTATTATTACAGTGGAAAAAAAAAGTCCACACACACACACACACACACACACACACACACACAGTTGACCATTTTCTCTGACAACTGAAGAATATTTTTTACTGCATGACTTTATTGATGTGCAGCTCTCTCTCTCTCTCTCTCTCTCTCTCTCTCTCTCTCTCTCTCTCTCTCTCTCTCTCTCTCTCTCCGCCCCTTGACACGAGACAGATTCTACTGAAGGAAAGAGAAACCGAGGAGAAAGAAAGAAGAAAGAGAGAGATAGAAAGAAACCAAGAAATAAATAAAGGAGAGAGAGAGAGAGAAAGAGAGAGAGAGAGAGAGAGAGAGAGAGAGAGAGAGAGAGAGAGAGAGAGAGAGAGAGAGAAGGAAAGAAAGAAAGAAAGAAAGAGAGAGAGAGTGTCGGCCAGCACCCAGCAGAGAACGCTAATTGCTGGGCCACGTTTAAAAAGGACAGAGTTGGTCCCGGTGTGTTCAAAAGGCGACGCTATCCTGAGGGGGTCATTACCTGCCTGTGTTTAATACCTCCCTCTCTACCCCACTCACCTCTATCCTCTACCCCACTCACCTCTATCCTCTACCCCACTCATCTCTACCCTCTACCCCACTCATCTCTACCCTCTACCCCACTCACCTCTACCCACTCACCTCTACCCTCTACTCCACTCATCTCTCCCCTCTACCCCACTCACCTCTACCCTCTACCCCACTCACCTCTCTACCCCTCTCTCACCCTCACCTCACCTCTACCCTCTACCCCCCACTCACTCTCCTCACCCTCTCTCTACTCCACTCACCTCTACCCTCTACCCCACTCACCTCTCCCCTCTACCCCACTCACCTCTACCCTCTACCCCACTCACCTCTCCCCTCTACCTCACTCATCTCTACCCTCTGCCCCACTCATCTCTACCCTCTACTCCACTCACCTCTACCCTCTGCCCGACTCACCTCTACCCTCTACCCCACTCATCTCCCCTCTACTCCACTCTTCCCACTCGCCTCTCCCTCACATTCTCCTCATCCTACCTCTTCACTCCCTCTCCCTCCCTCCCTTTCCCTACTACTCCCATCCCTATCCCCTACTCCCCCTCTCTCGTCCCACTCCCCCTCTCTCGTCCCACTCCCCCTCTCTCTCCCCACTCCCCCTCTCTCTCCCCACTCCCTACTACCCCCCATCCCCCTTCCTCCCCCACTCCCCCTCTCTCTCCCACACCCCCACTCCCCCACTCTCTCCCCACTCCCCCTCTCTCTCCCCACTCCCTACTACCCCATCCCCCCTCCTCTCCCCACTCCCCCTCTCTCCTCCCTCCCCATCCTCACCCCACTCCCCCTCTCTCCCCACTCCCCCTCTCTCTCCCCACTCCCCC
Source organism: Homarus gammarus (assembly GCA_958450375.1). Classification (NCBI taxonomy): domain Eukaryota; kingdom Metazoa; phylum Arthropoda; class Malacostraca; order Decapoda; family Nephropidae; genus Homarus; species Homarus gammarus. Next base: position 306,509 of record CAUDMG010002973.1, read on the forward strand.
TCTCTCTCCCCACTCCCTACTACCCCCCATCCCCCTTCCTCCCCCACTCCCCCTCTCTCTCCCACACCCCCCACTCCCCCTCTCTCCCCACTCCCCCTCTCTCTCCCCACTCCCCCTCTCTCTCCCCACTCCCCCTCTCTCTCCCCACTCCCCCACTCCCCAATTTTTTTCCTTGTCACCATAAAGACTCCAGGTACACTTTTATCGCCTTGGTCAGCCCCGGTCTGTGTAATGAGAGTCTGAGTTGTGCATTTTAACTAGTCCTCTGTTGGCTCTGGTCTTGTTTGGTGTTGGCCTGGTCTTGTTTGGTCTTGGTCTGGTCTTGTTTGGTGTTGGTTTGGTCTTGTCTGGTCTTGTTTGGTCGGTCAAGAAACTTTCCAGAGAGAGAGAGAGAGAGAGAGAGAGAGAGAGAGAGAGAGAGAGAGAGAGAGAGGACAATATCTGGCCGCTGGTAGTAAGAGTGATGGCAGCAGTTTGTCACTCAGGGAAAAAACGGATCGAGTCTTCTTGGTGTGAATAGCTGAGAGAGACGACCCCCTCCCCCCCGATACCCCCCAATATCCCCCTCCCTAACCTAACCTAACCCCAAGCTCCACCACAATATCTACCCCAGTATCTCCTTAACCTAACCTAACTTAATATTAATCTAATCTAATCTAATTTAACCTTAATCTAACCTAACCTAATCTAACCTAACTTAACCTAATCTAACCTAACCTTCATCTAACCTAATCTAATCTAACCTAATCTAACCTAACCTAATCTAACCTAACCTAATCTAACCTAACTAATCTAACCTAACCTAACCTAACCTAACCTAACCTAACCTAACCTGACCTTAATCTAACCTAACCTAACCTGACCTTACCTAACCTAACCTGACCCCTCCCCAAATATCGTAACTTTAAAGACAAGAAAGAACTTACTTTAAAATCTGTCAAAAGGAAGAAAGTAAAAGTCTGAGGCGTTTCTTTACTCTCGGTCTTGTAAGAGAGTGAATAATTTAGGTGGAAATTTGGAGTATAAGTGATCCTCAAATGGTCTCTGTCTGTCTGTCTGTCTGTCTGTCTGTCTGTCTGTCTGTTCCTGTCTGTCTTGGTTCCTTGCTCTAATTCTTTTCTCTTTTCTCTCTCTTTTCTCTCTCTTTTCACTCTCTTGATCCAGTCATGGTGTCTGTTTCTGTCTGTTTCTGTCGTTCTGTCTGTCTGTGAGAAAGTAACGAAGGAGGGAAGAAGGAAGGGAGGAAGAAAGGAAGAAAGAAAGAGGGAGAGGCAAAGGAAGGAAGGAAGAAAGAGGGAGAGGCAAAGGAAGGAAGGAAGGAAGAGGGAGAGGCAAAGGAAGGAAGGAAGAAAGAGGGAGAGGCAAAGGAAGGAATGAAGAAAGAGGGAGAGGCAAAGGAAGGAAGGAAGAAAGAGGGAGAGGCAAAGGAAGGAAGGAAGGAAGAGGGAGAGGCAAAGGAAGGAAGGAAGGAAGAGGGAGAGGCAAAGGAAGGAAGGAAGGAAGGAAGAAAGAGGGAGAGGCAAAGGAAGGAAGGAAGGAAGGAAGGAAGGAAGAAAGAAAGAGGGAGAGGCAAAGGAAGGAAGGAAGAAAGAGGGAGAGGCAAAGGAAGGAAGGAAGGAAGGAAGGAAGGAAGGAAGAAACAGTCACCTTTGTCAATATTCCTCTCAGTAAGTTTGACCTTCAAAAATGTTAAGACACGAGAAAGTAAACAGAACTATTACCTCATGTTGTTGACCCGTGTGTGTGTGTGTGTGTGTGTGTGTGTGTGTGTGTGTGTGTGTGTTTTTCTAGGAGTCATAATTAACACACCAGACGACCTTAATATAACCCCTCCCTTCCCCCCTCTCTCTACCCCCTCACCCCCCCTTCCCCCTCTCTCTACCCCCTCACCCCCTCCCTCTACCCCCTCACACTCCCCCCATCAATATATACAACAACCGTGACATAACTCTCAAAGTCCTCCTCCGGTGTGTATAGTCATGAGAGCTTTTAGATGTTACCACTGATGTAGGTGTTTGAACTAATACGAGGTGGGTGGGGGGGAGGTGTAGGTCTTCAAGCTGTTTTGCAGTGTGGTGAGAATAACTGTGCCTGGTAGGTGGGTGTGTGTGTGTGTGTGTGTGTGTGTGGGGCTGGTAGTAACTTCCTCCTTGCTCCCTTCCTCCCCATAATCTCCCCACCTTCTCCCCATAACCTCCCTTACATCCCCAATAACTCCCCCGCCTCCTCCATCCCACCATTTACAGCGTTAAGTAAATCTATCGAAACCAAGCCAGTATTTTCCCTTAATTTCCATATATTTTTCCCTGAGGGCGGGGAGCTGTGGGGAGCTTTATAGGTAAATCTCCCCAGCTCTCACCGTAAATTTCCCCACCTCCACAAAGCAATCAGTGAGTAACATCTTTAGAGGGGGGGGGGAGGGGAGGTAGAGAGAGAGGTGAGGGAGATGAAAGAGGGAGAGAGAGAGAGAGAGAGAGAGAGAGAGAGAGAGAGAGAGAGAGAGAGAGGCGAGAACACACACACACACACACACACACACGCACATCCACCCCCCCCCCCCACACACACACACAACAATAGTGCTGCAATTGGTAGAAATAATAGCAGCGCTGTCGACAAGAGCTGGCAGGTCTTGTGGTCTGACTGTCAAAATCATTCTTACCACCAATTTGCCTCTGCTTGTTACCGTCTCTTCTTTCTAGGATGTGTGTGTCTTGGAGAATTTAAGGTCCATTGAGAGAATTTAGAGCCCAGTGAGAGAATTTGGGGTCCGCTGAGAGAATTTGGGGTCCGCTGAGAGAATTTAGGGCCCAGTGAAAGAACTTGGGGTCCGCTGAGAGAATTTGGGGTCAGCTGAGAGAATTTGGGGCCCTCTGAGAGAATTTGGGGTCAGCTGAGAGAATTTAGGGCCCACTGAAAGATAACTCACTTGCATTTCCCTCAGTAAATTGAGGTACGAGACTCGCCATTTATTTCTGGTAGAGTCACAGTAACATTTTAACGCCATTTTGATCGTCACCTTTACGTTGTAGGATAAGTGACTCAGATTCATCATCACATAATTATATAGTCAGGAGGGAAACTAACTTCACGAGGTATTAGGAATCCATCGATGTGTTGCAGATCATGTGGGGGCCAATTAGGTGCTTTCTTACACGTCTTGTTACCAGGAAAATTGAACTTATGAACATTTAAGAACCACCCAGGTGTTGGGAGGTAAATAGTGAATGTCAGGAAAGCCAGCCAGGAGGGCGACTCTCTCTCTCTCTCTCTCTCTCTCTAAATTACCAAGTATTGTGTTCTGCCTCTTTATTATTCAGTTGCTCTTATCTCCTGTTTGGGATGGCAGACATAAACAATTGACGAAATCATAAACACTTGAAGACTCGAAAAACAATTGACGATCAACGTTTAGCAAATCATAAACACCTGAAGACTCGAGAAACAATTGACGATCAACGTTTAGCAAATCATAAACACCTGAAGACTCGAGAAACAATTGACAATCAACGTTTTAGAAACCATAAATACCTGAAGACTCGAGAAACAATTGACAATCAATGTTTAGCAACCATAGACACCTGAAGACTCGAAAAACAATTGACGATCAACATTTCTACGATACAGAAATCATAAATACCCAAAAGACTCAATGAAAATCACATATATATGCTGGAGACTTGAGAAACAATTGACGATCGGAATCCAATTGAGTGCAGTGTCATGAAGGAGTCGGATCCTCCTTCCCAGTGCTGACTCCACACACTGACCCGACAATACCCAGGTCTTATTAGAGTTGATTGGGGGGACATCTAACAATTTTCTCGGTTTAAGAGTCGGGGTTTAATCTCTTTTTGAAGGGGGTTTAGTTAAAGCTGTGTTTTTTTTACGAGAGATGAGACGAGATGGATGGATGGATGGATGGATGGATAATAGAGATGATGAAAGAAGGTAAATAAAGAGATAATGAGATCAACAGAACACCCGATAAAGGGAATTAAAAAAAAATAGAAATATAGATGATAAATTAAAACAAAGGGACGAAAAAAAAGACAAAACCAAAACTTTAGAAACAAAAAACATAAATAAAAGATAAACACAACAGAAACAAAATAAACAGACGATAAACGACATAAGACCAACATAAACACACAAAACCAATCACATTACACCTAACTAAAAACAAAAGCGCAACACTCAACAGAATTACACCCCTCCCCCGCCACCCCCCCTCTCTCTCTCTCTCTCTCTCGTTCTGTGACTCATGACAAACGATAAATTCTCTAACACCTTCTCTGTCTCGACCTAGGCTGATCGGGTCCCGTGTTGTGGTGTTAGAAGGTGTTTAAATAGATTCCAATTCCTTTAAGTTCTCTCCACCTGTTATAATGTAGTGTTGTTGTTGTTGTTGTTGTTGTTGTTATTATTAATGTTGTTGTGTTGTTGTTATAATATAGTGATGTTATAGACACACATACATACATACATACATACATACACATTATTTATTCAGCAAATCATCATACAAGTTCACAATGATGGGACACGTACATAAGACAGGCAGACAGACAGTATGATGCTCTAAGGTACAAGGAAGTAAACAGTAATGAACTAGAGTGAAGGTGAGATAAGGGGGTCTCTCTCTCTCTCTCTCTCTCTCTCTCTCTCTCTCTCTCTTGTCCTGCAGCACCAACCGAGTCAATATCACCCAACATAAGACTCTTGAAATGACAATATAACACACACACACACACACACACACACTTATATACCTCTGTGTGTGTGTGTGTGTGTGGCTTCACTTCATGAATAATAAACCATGTCTTTGTGTTAGGGCGGAAAGAAACATCATCATCAGCGAGTAATTTGCATACAGAACAGATTGTGTTTCTACCGCACTCTGATACACACACCCACGCACTCTACCACACTCGACGCACTCTGATACACACACACCCACGCCCGCACTCTGATACACACACCCACGCACTATACCACACTCGACGCACTCTGATACACACACCCACGCACTCTGATACACACACACCCACGCACTTTGATACACCCACACAGTATACCACACTCCTCACACTTTAATACACACACCCACGCACTTTAATACACACACCCACGCACTCTGATACACCCACACACTCTACCACACTCCTCACACTTTAATACACACACCCACGCACTTTAATACACACACCCACGCACTCTGATACACACACCCACACACTCTACCACACTCCTCACACTTTAATACACACACCCACGCACTCTGATACACACACACACCCACGCACTCTGATACACCCACACACTTTAATACACACACCCACGCACTCTGATACACACACCCACACACTCTACCACACTCCTCACACTTTAATACACACACCCACGCACTCTGATACACACACACACCCACGCACTCTGATACACACACCCACACACTCTACCACACTCCTCACACTTTAATACACACACCCACGCACTCTGATACACACACCCACACACTCTACCACACTCCTCACACTTTAATACACACACCCACGCACTCTGATACACACACACACCCACGCACTCTGATACACACACCCACGCACTCAACCACACTCTAATACAGTCTGATACACCATCGACACAGACAGACAGAGAAATAGAGAAAGAAAGAGAAAAACAACAACTCAACTCAACTGTGTCAACAACTTTACATCAACATATTAAATTTTATGAAACAGACAGACAGACAGACAGACAGACAGACAGACAGAAGTGACAACCCTCCCCCCCCCCCCTAAAAGACGGATGAAGACATACGACAGACAAAGGAACAGAAAAGAATTAAACCGAGAAAGGGACGAAGGAGAAGACGAAGACATAAGTGATAAACTGGGGATAAACTCACTCTGGCGACAATATTAATCGGAAAAGTTGGCGGGAACAAAGTATTTCTGTGAGGGGTGGAGGTGGAGGGAGTGAGGGGGGGGGGGAAGGAGGGGGGGTGGGGGAGAGGGGGGTAGAGGGAGGAGAGAGAGAGAGAGAGGAGGGAAGAATTGTTTACAAAGGTCAATAGTGTAACCGCGTTCTTGATAATCCGGATTAAATGTTTGACAGTGTTGCCAAGTTTATACACCACCTCTGACGCCGGAACCCTGAGACGTATTGATACTAATAATAATGACGATGACGATGATGATAATAGTTTCAATAATAATAATAATAAAAATACTACTACTACTACTACTACTACTACTACTACTAATAATAATAATAATAGAAATAATAAAAGTAATAATAATAATAATAATAATAATAATAATAATAATAATAATAACAACCACCACCTCCACCTCCTTGCCTTCCCAGGATCAACATCTGCCCGGGGGATAAAAGACTCTCAGGTGGTGGGAGAGAGATATCCTAAAGGACTTGGTGAAGGATACAGAAAAGGAATCCTCTGAGGGGGGGGGGGAGGGGGGAAGAAAGAACCTGAAGGAATCTCTGAAGGACTTAGAGGCCGTAAGAAGGATGCAAGTAAATAACTGAGCATCGCCGGCAGCCAAGAGACGATCATTCCCTCAAATAGGATTCCAGACAATTGAATCCAGAAGTTTGGGGAGACGGCGAAGGTGGTGTTTACATGTGGGGAGGAGAGGGGGTGTGGGGGAGAGAGGGTTAAGAGGGAGGGGAGAAGAAGAGGAGGATGGGGAAGAGGGTTAAGAGGAAGGGGAGGAGAAGGGGAGGAGGATGGGGGAGAGGGTTAAGAGGAAGGGGAGAAGAAGGTGAGGAGAAGGGGAGGGGGATGGGGGAGAGGGTTAAGAGGAAGGGGAGAAGAAGGGGTGGAGAAGGGGAGGGGGATGGGGAGAGGGTTAAGAGGAAAGGGAGGAGGAAGGGGAGGCGATTATGAGAAGAGAGAGAGAGAGAGAGAGAGAGAGAGAGAGAGAGAGAGAGAATGTTACCTTGGCAACAATTGAGATATATATTATACTTATATTAAGCAACTCTTAATGATTACTACATCACAAAAAATAATCAGCAGTGTGTGTGTGTGTGTGTGTGTGTGTGTGTGTGTGTGTGTGTGTGTAAATAAAACAAAACATAATTCTCTCTCCCTAAGCCAACATATCAGACAATACCTGATCCGTCCATACCTGTGTAATTAATATAACAGTCTCCTATCATCACTACAAAAATACATGGCATTTAATGTATTGAATTTCTGGATGTTGAAGCGTGACGGGGAAGTGTTAAAAGAGATTCAAGCTCGTCCCCCACCCCTTACGCGTCGGACCCCCCCTCACGCGTCAGACCCACCCCTCACGCGTCAGACCCACCCCTCACGCGTCGGACCCCCCCCTCACGCGTCAGACCCACCCCTCACGCGTCACACCCACCCCTCACGAGTCGGACCTCTCCTCACCCTTTACCCTAGCTGAGGTGATTCATAGAGGCAGACTGGTAGAGGAAGTGAGAGATGAAAATAATAATTTCCTGCCGCTGTTATGTCGTCAATTTTCAGCATACATTATGTGGCGTTGAACCTCTTGTACGATGTGTTGATTACCTGTAGGTACCTGTGACCTCCCTCTCTCTCTTCATGGTGTTATTCTCCCGTGTTCCAGGAGCGGTGTGGAGGAGGAGGGTGCCTGGCTACCCGACACAGTGGTACTCTGCCCTGAGCCACCACCACACATCCAGTATGTCCAATGTTTTGTTTGTTTGTCACACTGTCTCTTTGTTTACACATATTTAACATCGTATATATCAATGATCGTCTGTTTATTTACCTTTACATACACCTAACTAGTACAAGGACATCAGAAAAGACTACACTGATCTCGATATATTACCATATAAAATCTGGGTGTTCTTTTACAATTATCCTGGACAAGATAAACCCCAGGAGCTTTTCAGAATATCTCAGAGACGGAGCCGACTGCAACTGCTACTTGGGAGCCATCTTAAATATTCCTTTAATTTCACAAGACTGAAAACGAATTGATGAGGATAATGGTCGTGCAGTGTAATGGTTAATTAAATGTTGGGGATCAGGCAACTAACACTCGTAATTTTCTACTGGTTGACTTTATGGGGTTAATAATGTTAAGTCCGTGTAATTCCTGTTTCCGACGCTGTCCCGGCCAGAACACACAGTGTCTGTGTTGGACGTCTCAATGATTATTGGTGAGCACCAAGTTGGCAACACTCGGGGTCCGCCCCCTTCCGTCGTGCTGAGGGATGTGAACTGAGCTCCGCGCTCAACCATGTTATAACACGACCAATGAGAGCAAGGGATCATAAAGTGCTCATGAACACATATACTGTACATTTGTCTTTGAAGAAACGTTGTAGGTAAATTTTAGCAGAAGTGAAACATTAGACGAGAGTTATATTAATTATAGACGTCCAGGTAAACACGCCAACAGAACCCAAGTTACAGCAAGGAAAAGAAAATGATACCGACGTCTGCCACGGTGAGTTTGTTTAACCCAATGGACCAACAGTGATAGGCCTCCTCCACCACTGAAGGGTTAAGGCCTATACAAACACACAAGATTTGAGCCACAGTTTAGAAACAAACAACAGAATGATGTTATCTCACTAGACCTCCATCTTAGTTCTGGTCAGAAATAAAGAAAAATAGTTATTATCTCAGGTTCTTGTTTACTCTACCTCCAGGTGTGTTCTGACCCACTCCGGCCGTCTGTCTATCTGTCCATCTGTCTGTTCATCTATTTGTCCAATCTGTCTATTTCTCCGTCTGTCTATCTGTCTATCTCTCCATCTGTCTGTCTGTCTGCCCTCTCTTCAGATGGGTGACCCAGGATACCCTACAGTATATATATTTTTTCTGAGCCTCCATCGTCCTCAGACGTCCCTTTCAAAGGTGAAATTCGAAAAGGATCCATATAATTTGCATAATTTCTTGGCCTTTGGTGGACGAGGGGTCATCTGCGTGCACCCATTTTAGCGTGGAGACATTTTAGCGTGGAGACATTTTTAGCGTGGAGACATTTTTAGCGTGGAGACATTTTTAGCGTGGAGACATTTTTAGCGTGGAGACATATTTCTCATGAACGAGTTTTTTTGTGGCTTTACTCCAGTATGGTACAAGAGGTAAAATTAATGCTTCAGCCAAAGAATAAACACCCTTAAGCTTATTTCACCTGGGCTATCTAACCTACAGATGAAATAAGCTGAAATGGCTAATCTCCAGGTGAAATAATCAATAATATCCAAACTTCAGGTGAAATTAAAATGGATTACTGAATCACCCGATACAAAATAAGCTTCAAGGCATAAAATAATATTTAGCTGAAGCACCAATTTTACCTCCACCTGCAGCTGACCCGCACCACTCAACACACTTCAGCTATAAGGAGAGTTGTTGTGGAGTTAACGGAGTAAACTTGGTGATGGTAGTGATGATACGACCAATAGTTGACGAAGGTGGAGCACAGGTGGTGGTGGTGGGGAAGAGAGGTCAATGGTGAGGTGGAAGAGAGGTCAGGGTGAGTGGAAGGTGAGGACGAGGGATGATGAAGGGTGAGGGGAAGACGAAGAGAAACGAAGAGACAAGGGGAAGACGAAGAGACGAGGGGAAGACGAAGGGTGAGGGGAAGACGAAAAGACGAGAACAGGGAAAGTAAAAAAAAAAAGAGACGAAATATTACAGAGGAAACGAGGGGAATAATGGAGATAAAATTAGTTAAACGAGGGAAGGAAAAGGGAGAGATAACAGTGACAAAAACTAGAGGAACATGAGAGAGAGAGAGAGAGAGAGAGAGAGAGAGAGAGAGAGAGAGAGAGAATAATAATGGGATAGGAAACAGAAGATCCTGAGAAAGAGGACACAAGAGAAAACGAGATAAACGAGAGAAAGAGGAAACAAGAGAGAGAGAGAAAGAGGAAACAGGAAACATTAGAACAGAGAAACAAAAGACAGGACTGAACAGGGGAACAGAGAACCGGCAGAACAAGAAAATGAAGGAATGGCTGAAAGAGGAGATGAAGGAATGGCTGAAAGAGGGAATGTAGAAAGAAGTGAAATGGGGAATAATAAAGATAAGATAAGAAAAATAGTGAATAACAGAAATAATTATAAATAACACACGACGATGATAAAGAGATAGAAGAATAAGATATTAACACACACACACACACACACACACACACACACACACACACACACACACACTCAGACTCTTCCAGCCCCCAAGCCCTTCTACAGCCCCCTATCTCTCCCCCAGACCCCTAGCCCAAACCCCCCTCCCCCAGCCCTCTAGCACCCCCTCAGCCCTCTAGTACCCCCTCAGCCCTCTAGCACCCCCTCAGCCCTCTAGCACCCCCCCAGCCCTCTAGCACCCCCTCAGCCCTCTAGCCCTCACCCAGCCCCTCCTGCATTCTTTTTTTAACTATTAACGGTAGTGCAGCGTTGGCAGTTTCCCTCCCTCCCTCTTTCCTTCCTCTCTCCCTCTCCCTCCACCCTTCCTTCTCCTCCTCTCCATCCTTCCCTCCTCCTCTATCCTCCATCCTTCCTCGTTCCCTCCTCCTCCTCCTTAGAATTTTATGCCAACTTGTCTGAGCGAAGGAGAGTCTGGTCTTGTGTGTGTGTGTGTGTGTGTGTGTGTGTGTGTGTGTGTGTGTAGATAAGATACAGTTTTATATACATATTCGTTAAGCTTATGATATATGGAGGTACTTAAAGCACTGTCTTACCCCAGCTGGTGTGTCTATAAGGTCGAGTGTGGCAGTAGTGAGGATGGGAGGGTCGACCTTAAGTGATACGTAACAGCTGACCATTACCCCCAGATCGCTTGGCTGGTGACGTACTGAAACGTGTGTGTGTGTGTGTGTGTGTGTGTGTGTGTGTGTGTGTGTGTGTAAGTAGGCATAGAAACACCCACATACATGCTTACATACACACAGAAGCACACACACACACACACACACACACACACACGAAAATGTCACTTCCAAAACTGA
>CAUDMG010002973.1:320000-324879 GCA_958450375.1 Homarus gammarus
GAGAGAGAGAGAGAGAGAGAGAGAGAGAGAGAGACTTTAAATAACTCTCCTCCCATCTTCCTCTCCCCCCTCTCCACACACCCTCACCCTCTTCACCCCCTACCCTCCCCCTCCCTTCCCCCAAACACCCCCACCTTACCCTCCCCCTCCCCCATATCACCATGAGTTGTGGAGTACAATGAATGAATTTAATCTCCCAGAAAATGAAAAGAACTGTTGGCTTTTATTTCTCTCACGCGGAGATGAAGGAACACATCGAGGCGTTTACCCCAGCTTAAATCACACGCCCCAGCTTAAATCACACGCCCCAGCTTAGATTACACAGTTCAGCGTAGATTACCTTTAGATTAAACACCCCAGATTATTTCTTCTCCTCCCCTCACCCCTTTCTTTTTCTCCCCCTCCCTTTCCTCAGTATCTCCTTTCCTCCACTCTCTCCCCCCTCCCTCTTCCTTTGTACCCTCCTCAGTATCCCCATTCCTCTACCCTCTTCCTTCCCATTCATTTCACCCTTTATTCCCCCCCCCTTACCTTCCCCACCCCACCCTATCACCCTCCTTCCATTGTCTCCCCCCCCCCCCTCCTCAATACAACACAGGGGGAAGTCATTTAGCGGTGTTACCAAAGTCAAAGAAACATCATCATTTCTGTGTCATTTCTCCCTTTCTTCTCTCTCACCATGACGGATGACGGTCTCTCCCTAGCCACTGAGAATACACACACACACACACACACACACGGTTTTGAAAGTATACATACACGGTTCTAAGAGTATACACCGTTTATAAAAGTATACACACAAGCCAAGCTCATAGTTAAAGCTTCAACGAGTAAGAAAATATATGAAACAGTATAAAAGTTTCTATCCTCAAAGTATATCACATTTACTTTCAAAGTCCTGGAAGAAGGCGGGGCGAAGAGATGGGGAGGAAGGTGGGGGGAGAAGGGTGGGGGGAGAAGGGTGGGGGAGGAAGGTGGGAGAGGAAGGGTGGGGGAGGAAGGTGGGGGTGGGGGAGGTGGGGGAGAAGGGTGGGGGAGAAGGTGGGGGAGAAGGGTGGGGGAGGAAGGTGGGGGAGAAGGGTGGGGGAGAAGGTGGGGGAGAAGGGTGGGGAAGAAGGGTGGGGAGGAGGAAGGTGGGGGGAAGGGTGGGGGGAGAAGGTGGGGGGAGGAAGGTGGGGGAGGAAGGTGGGGAGAAGGTGGGGGAGAAGGTAGGGAGAAGGGTGGGGGGAGAAGGGTGGGGGAGAAGGGTGGGGGGAGGAAGGTGGGGGAGAAGGTAGGGGAGGAAGGGTTGGGGAGGAAGGTGGGGGAGGAAGGTAGGGGAGGAAGGGTAGGGGGAGGAAGGTAGGGGGAGAAGGGTAGGGGAGAAGGGTGGGGAGGAGGAAGGTGGGGAGGAAGGGTGGTAGGGGGTGGGGGAGAAGGGTTGGTGGAAGGTGGGGGGAGGAAGGTGGGGAGAAGGTGGGGGGAGAAGGGTAGGGAGAAGGGTGGGTGGGAGAAGGGTGGGGAGAAGGGTGGGGGGAGGAAGGTGGGGGAGAAGGTAGGGGAGGAAGGGTTGGGGAGGAAGGTGGGGGAGGAAGGTTAGGGGGAGGGTGAAGGGTAGGGTGGGAAAGGAAGGTTAGGGGGAGACAGGTGTAGGGGGAGGAGAAGGGTGGGGAGGAGGAAGGTGGGGAGGAAGGTGGGGAGAAGGGTAGGGGAGGAGGGTGGGGGGAGGAAGGTGGGGGAGGAAGGTAGGGGAGGAAGGGTAGGGGGAGAAGGGTGGGGAGGAGGAAGGTGGGGAGAAGGGTAGGGGGAGAAGGGTGGGGGGAGGAAGGTGGGGAGAAGGATGTGGGAGGAAGAAGGCAAGACGGAGGAAGAGGGAGGAAGGGAAGGAAGAGAGAAAGAGAGAAGGAGGGAGAGGACATTAAATTTCTCGACGCTATGTTAATTTATGATGATTTTTGTCATTTCTGTTTTTGTTCCATTTTCTTCGTTTGTGTTTTTAATTATGTTTGGGAGAGGAAGTGAAGTTATGGTGTCTTTATGGTGGTGATGGTGTAACGCTGTGGTGCTGTACCGAGGTGTGTGTGTGTGTGTGTAGCCGCTGTAATTTAGGTATCTTGTGTAAGCTGTGTATAGTGTATGCTGTTCAATAAATCCTCTAAGTCAACGATAACAGCTATTGTGTACACCCTCTATATATGGTGTGTGTGTGTGTGTGTGTGTATGGTGTGTGTGTGTGTGTGTCTCATAACCCCCCCTCTATATCAATCTATCTCCCTGCTCCTCTAAATAATAATAATAATATCATAATAATAACACTGGGTATCGGTAAGCCATATTTTTTTCCACACCCCGAGCTGGTCAACATGCACGGCTGTTAGACGATTTTTACGAGACAGATACGTTCACTCTCGCTCTTTCTCTCTCTCTCTCTCTCTCTCTTTCTCTCTCTCTCTCTCTTTCTCTCTCTCTCTCTCTCTCTTTTGCTCGCTCTCTCTCTCTCTTTTGCTCTCTCTATCTATCTACCTTTTTATTTTAATCCACCATACGTGTTTTTCTTACACGTAAAGACACACATTTTTGACAGTATAGAGAGCGATGAGAAAGAGGAGACAGTAGAAAGAGAGGGAGGGAGGATTGCTGGGGCAGGGAGGGAGGGAGATTGGAGGTTAAAGGATAGGACCGAGGAGAGTGGAGACAAGCTACGGAAGAAACAAATGAAACGAGAAGAAGAGGAAGAGAGGAGAGAGCCGAGAAAGGAAAGACAGAGAGGAGACGAGAGAGAAAGAAAAGAAAGTACAGAAAGTAGTAAAGAGGAAAGACAAGAAAGAAAGGAAGAGAGAAGAGAGAGAGAGGAAAGAAAGAACAGGCAAAGCAAGAGAAGAATAAGAGAGACGAACGAAAGAGAAAAGAAAGAAAAGGGAGAGAGGAGAAAGAGCGAGAGAGAGAAAGAAAGGAAAGAGAGAGAAAGCGAAAAGGATAGAAACGAAGAGTAGAAAATGAAAGAAAAGAAAGAGACGCAGAAAGAAGGCGAGGAAAGAAGAAGAAAGAAGAAGGAAGCAAGACAAAGAAAAGAGGAGAAAGATAAAGAGAAAGAAAGAGAGAAAGAGAGAAAGTGTTTAAAAATACAAAGGAAAGAAGAAAAGAAGGAAATAAGAAAAGGAAAAGAAAGAACATGAACAACGAGAGAGAAAGAAATCAAAGAACGGAGAGAAAAGAAATCGATAAGAGGAAGCAATACAAAGAGAGAAAGGAAAAGACACAGAATCAAGAAGAAGAGAAGCCAGAATCAGACCGAAAGAAAAGAAAGAACGGAGAGAGAAAGAAAGAAAGCAAGATGAAAGAAGGCAGATAAGTGAAAAGATGAGAAAGAAAGAAAGAAAGAGAAAGACTAAGAGAGGAAAAAGAAAAGAAAAGAAAGAGAGATAAGAAAGGCGAAGAAAGAAAAGAAGAAGAGAAGGAATTCGATCTTAAGAGAGAGAGAAGAGAGAAATGAAAGAAAGAGGAGAGACAGAGACAACAAAGAAAAGGAAATAAAAGAGAAGACGAAGAAAGAAAGAAAGATAAGGACAGAGGAGAAGATAGACAGAGCACTAAAGAAAAGAGAAAGAAAATAGAAAGACCGCGAGATAGAAATGAAAGAGGAAAGAAAGCAAGATGAACCGAGGAGACGAGAAGAGAAGAGAGAGAGAACGAAAGAAAACGAGAGAGGAAGAAAGGAAACGAAGAAAGAGAGAGAAAGGTAAAGAAAGAAGAGCGAAAGGCAAAGCCGAGAAAGAAAGAAAGACAGAAAGAAAGGAAAGGTAAGAAAGACAAGAAAGAGAGAAATAAAGATGCCAAGGACCGCAGAGAACGAGACTAACCATCAACTGTAACAAGCCGCGCAAGAGGATATGGAACTCCCCCCCTCCCTCCCTCCCTCCCTCTCCCTCCCTCCTCTCTCCCTCCCTCTCCCCTGCCCTCCCTCCCTCTCTCTCCCTCCCTCTCCCTCTCTCCCTCCCTCTCTCCCTATACTGTACATCATTTTCCCTGCTGTCAATATTTGGTTTAGTTTTTTTTGCCAGCTAACATTTATCAAAGGAAGATACGAGTCATTTATAGGCAGACACAGCCGGTTGTTGACTCTAAGGTGATGGGTCTTTAGGCGCGCACACACACACACACACACACACACACACACACACACACACACACACACACACACTCTCTCACACACACACACACACACACACACACACACACACACACACACACACCACTCTCACACACACACACACACACACACACACACACACACACACTCTCTCTCACACACACACACACACACACACACACACACACACACACACACACACACACACACTCTCACACACACACACACACACACACACACACACACACACACACACACACACACACTCTCTCACACACACACACACACACACACACACTCTCACACACACACACACACACACACACACACACACACACACTCTCTCACACACACACACACACACACACACACACACACTCTCTCACACACACACACACACACACACACACACACACACACACACACACACACACACACTCTCTCACACACACACACACACACACCACACACACACACACACACACACCACACACACACACACACACACACAACACACACACACACACACACCCACTCTCTCTCACACACACAACACACACACACACACACACACACACACACACACACACACTCTCTCACACACACACACACACACACACACACACACACACACACACACACACACCCACTCCCCAAATATGTAACTGTATATTTTCAGCCTTCTGGCTGCCAAGCTCTTTCAATAAACCGTTAATTACACTGGTCAACAAAGTTTTTGTTGCATTGCTA
>CAUDMG010002974.1:5000-42500 GCA_958450375.1 Homarus gammarus
CCATCTCTTATGATACAAATTTCCGGTTTTCTATGATAATCTACTTTGCAAAATTAGGTAATATTTCCCGCCAAAATTCGAAAACCTGCTTCCCCGAAAAGTCGATAATCTACTTTCCCGAAAGGATAGAAAATCTATCTACTTTTCAGTTAAGAGGATAACAAAATTTCCCGGAAAGTAGATATTTCCCGTTTTTTATTATACAAATTTCCGTTTTCTATGATAATCTACTTCGCAAAATTAGGTAATATTTCCCCCAAAATTCGAAAATCTACTTCCCCGAAAAGTCGATAATCTACTTTCCCGAAAAGTAGAAAACAACTAGTTAGGCGGAGGTAGAGTCTCAGTCCTTTTCTTCCACCATCATCAAACTTTGTTGCTGTTTCTTCACTTTGTCTTCTTTGCATCTTGAGGTAAAGTGACATAAAAATACTACTCATCTGTGTCGACTACAACACAACACAGACCTTGTTAGTAGAACTGATCCCTAAAGCTGAACATTTTACTGTAATAAGCCTCAGTGTGTCTCACTGCCTGAAGTTGGCACCGTTATACGTTTCCAGCACTGGCGGGCAGGTGTTAGTACACTACAGAGAACATCTAATATCCTCCCCTGACACATCAAGGCTCATGGGTCAACAAATTACAAATATGTGGTTTATGGACCTACAATACTCTCTAGAAACTCAAATTAAAAAATAATAATAATAATAATGATAATAATAATAACGATGACATTTAATTCTGGATGTTACGTTAATCAGCTAAGCTCAAACAGGTAACTTGCACTTACCTTAACCCCTTTCTGTAAAACAAAACAATATTGTATTAGATATAGAATGTATGTGCGTCCATTAAACAGGCTGCTTTTTGAATCATAGTACTAACACAACCAATATTTAACATCTCTACATAATAAGGATTACAAAACACAATTATGTTGTGGTTGCCGAGGTAGTGGTAAGGCTAACTGAAACAATTTTATTGATGTATTAAACAATGTAATGTATTAACTCAGTCACTATCGAGTCTCACCCAAGAGGCATATATCGCTGTTTTCTTCTCTTTATTCAACAGTACATTTCCTTTGATGAATAAAATACAAATATGGTGATGGACAAAAACAAATCATGAAAACTGCTTAAGAGGCAAATCTAAACCTATCCAAAAGTTATCAAATGTCTTTAGTTTTACCTATATATGCTGCCCTACAGCTAGCACACGTAAAGTGATAAACAACTGAGGATTGCAGGTGTGTGGGTATGGTGTCTTTAATTTTAAAGAATTTTTTAATTGAACTCTGGGTTTTAAAGACTAGTCTAAGAGAAATTTGTGGATAGAATTCATTGAAAAGCTTCTTAAGTTTATTTCTAAGGGTGAAACTGAGTGGGCCTGTGTACGGGATGGTGAGATAGAATATTTAGGGACAGTGTGTATTTGAGGCTGTGTGGGACTAAAAAACCTAATTAGGGTTTTGCCAATGTAAGTGTCTGTAAATCTCTTAGGGAAGCCATTATTAAAGAGTAGTTACTTTATGTATTTTAGTTCAATGTCCAAGTGGAAATAGCTTGAACATATATTGAAGGCTCTGTTGGTAAGAGTACGTACTAGATTATGTTTGTAATGAAGAGGAATAACAGATGAAAATTTTGAACTCAAACCAGTGAAAGTTGGTTTTCTGTATAAGGCTGTCTCGAAACTATTATGAAGACGGTGGATATTAACATCAAGGAATAGAACATAAGAACATAAGAAAGTGGGATACTGCAGGAGGCCGACTGGCCCATACAGGGCAGATCCCTTTCACACCCATCCCAGCACTTCCATGTGCCTATCCAACTTCGTCTTGAAGCTCCCTAGCGTCCCCGATCCTACTATAGCACTCGGTAGCCTATTCCACATATCCACAACTCTATTACCAAACCAGTGCTTGCCTATATCCTTTCTGAATCGGAATTTATCTAATTTAAAGCCATTTGTTCTAGTTATTTCGTTATTACTGAGCTTCAGAACATCTTCCATTTTACCCTTGTTTATCCCACTTACCCACTTGTACACCTCTATCATATCTCCCCTAACTCTACGCCTCTCTAATGAATGTAAGCCTAAGCTTTTCAGTCTTTCTTCATATGGAAGGTTTCTAATATTATGGATCATTTTTGTCATTCTTCTTTGTACTCTCTCCAAAGAATCTATGTCCATTCTATAATAAGGACACCAGAACTGAACCGCATAATCCATGTGTGGCATCACTAATGCTAGGTAAAGTTTCAAGATAACGTCAGCAGTTCTGTTACTCACAGACCTAGATATGAACCCAAGAATCCTGTTTGCCTTGTTGCGAACGCTAATACATTGTTTTCTAGGTTTCAAGTCGTTGCTAACAAATACACCTAGATCTTTTTCACAAACTGAGTTTTCTATTTCCGTGTTACCTAGTTTATACTTAACGTTTGTATTCGTCTTCCCTATCTGTAGTACCTTGCATTTATCAGTATTAAAATTCATTTGCCAGTCTACTGACCACTCATGTAAGGTATCTAGATCTCTTTGAAGGTGTTCAAAGTCACTGTCTGAATTTATCACTCTCCCCATTTTGGTATCATCTGCAAATTTACTAATCCTACTAGTTATGCCTAAATCAAGATCATTAATGAATATAACAAACAGCAGAGGGCCTAATACAGATCCCTGGGGAACTCCGCTTTTGACCGCACCCCAGTCTGACTTTAATCCATTTATGCTGACTCTTTGTTTCCTACCAGTTAACCATGACCTAATCCATTTTAATACTGATCCACCTATTCCATGTGCTTCTACCTTCCTTATCAGGAAGAATGGAAGAATATTCACAAGTAAATTTGATGTTGCCATGTTTCGAATTTAAATAATTTAGGAACATAGGGACGTGATCAAGTGATCTGAAAATTAAAAAAGTGTCATCAACAAACCGACGATAGAACAAAGGCTTAAATTGGGGGGAACATTCGGGAAGCCAAAGCTTCTCGTGGTGACAGAGGAAAGCGTTGGCCAACGTGGGACCTAAAGGTGAACCCATAGCAACACCATCACATTGTTTAAAGCTTTGTTATTAAATAAAAACAAATAATCATTTAAAGCTAGTTTTAAAAATTCTTTAAATGTGTAGGAGGGTGTAGAGATGTGTAGGAGGGTGTAAAGGGTGTGCTGAAGATGTGTAAGGATGGATAGGGATGTGTAGGAGGGTGTAGAGATGTGTAGGAAGGTGTAAAGAGGGTGCCGAAGGTGTGTAAGGATGGATAGGGATGTGTAGGAGGGTGTAGAGATGTGTAGGAGGGTGTAGAGATGAGTAGGAGGGTGTGCTGAAGGTGTAAAGGGTGTGCTGAAGGTGTGTAAGGATGGATAGGGATGTGTAGGAGGGTGTAGGGATGTGTAGGAGGGTGTAGAGATGTGTAGGAGGGTGTAAAGGGTGTGCTGAAGGTGTGTAAGGATGGATAGGGATGTGTAGGAGGGTGTAGGGATGTGTAGGATGGTGTAGAGATGTGTAGGAGGGTGTAGAGATGTGTAGGAGGGTGTAAAGGGTGTGCTGAAGGTGTGTAAGGATGGATAGGGATGTGTAGGAGGGTGTAGGGATGTGTAGGAGGGTGTAGAGATGTGTAGGAGGGTGTAGAGATGTGTAGGAGGGTGTAAAGAGGGTGCCGAAGGTGTGGAAGGATGGATAGGGATGTGTAGGAGGGTGTAGGGATGTGTAGGAGGGTGTAGAGATAAATTTATGTAACATATTATCAGTTTTGAAGTGACCATCACTAAGGTTTATTGATTTTAATTCCTTAATCAAACTAGCTTCAACCAGAAGTCTTCCTGTGACACAAGATGATTTGAATACTTCTAAGCTTTTTCCCCCAAGTAATGGGATGATTATTACTCCTAACATGAACCAACAGGGCACTGCTAAGGTGTTTACTTTTTTTTTTTATTTTTACTTTTATCCTCTTCGCCACTGATCGGCTTGTTAGCCGCTTGGGCGATCGGTCACGTCTCTTTTCCTTTATATTCTTCACCAAAAGGTCGGCTCGCTAGCCGCCTGGGCGATCGGTCACGTCTCTGTCACGCACTGTTGTACCTGAACCCGCTCCAGTGTTGGTCAAGTCTTCTCTTGAAAGAGCTCACACTCGGTGCCGTCACAACACTCTCTGGTAGATTGTTCCAAGAGTTTACAACCCTCACTCCGAAAAAGTTTGCCCTCACGGTTTTCTGGACTTGCGGCTTCTTCAATCTTGAGCTGTGACCCCTTGTGGGGCGAGCGTCCGCCAGCTCCAAGTAAGGACACTCAACTGAGTAGTGCCCCCTGAGATGCTTATAAACCTCAACTAGGTCCCCCCTTGCCCGTCTGTAGTATAAGCTAGGCAAGTTCAGGCGCTCCAATCTCTCAGGGTAGCTGAGATGCCGAAGTGCAGGCACCAGTCTGGTGGCCCTCCTTTGAACATTTTCAACCAACTGACAGTCCCTAGCATATCTCGGGGACCAGATGGGGTGACAGTACTCCAGATGGGGAAGCACTTCACTCCTGAAGATCGTCACGAGGGACGGACCGTCTAGATATCTGAACGACCTTCTTATAAGACCCAATAATTTATTTGCCTGATTTACCTTCTTCTCACAATGGCCCGAGAACTTCAGCTCATTGTCAACATACATACCTAGGTCCTTCTCACACACAGTCTCAACTAGTACATTTTCTTCATCCCGTTGGGACATATGGTACGCCTCCTTATCGTTGGTACGCCCCAGGTGCATCCTCTTACACTTCGTGACATTGAATCTCAGCAGCCATTCCTTCGACCATTCCTGGAGCCCACAGAGGTCCTTCTGCAGCTCTTCACAGTCCGCTTGGTTCTTAATTTCCCGAAATAACTTGGCGTCATCGGCAAACATTTGTATGGAGGAGTGTACAACGTCAGGCATATCATTTATGAAACAAACAAACAACAGCGGGCCCAATACACTACCCTGCGGTACCCCACTTGTTACAGGTACAGATGACGATTTCGTGCCATTAATCACCACACATTGCTTGCGGTCATGTAGAAAGTCTTCTATCCACGCTAGGACATTTCCCCGAATTCCGTACCCTTCCAGTTTGATTTTCAGCCTTTCGTGGGGTACACTGTCGAAAGCCTTGGCAAAATCTAGGTAAATATTGTCGATATTACCACCCCGTTCTAGAATATGGGTCCAAATATCCAATACCTTGAGCAATTGTGTCAAGCAAGAGCGCCCCGGCATAAAACCGTGTTGGCAATCTTTTACAAGGTTGTTTCGTAGTAGATGTTCCATCGCTGCATCTCTGATAATACTCTCAAGTACTTTACATATTATGCTGGTCAGGCTCACCGGTCTATAGTTGTTCGTGGAGTGCCTATCGCCCTTCTTGAAGATAGGACTCACATAAGCCACTTTCCATTCACTGGGGACCATTTGTTCATCCAGGCATTTACAAAACAGAATCTTCAGGGGCTCTGCAAGCTCGTTGCACAGCTCCCTTAGCACTCTAGGATGCACCATGTCAGGTCCAGGACTCTTATGGTCCTTTAGCCTGGACAGTTTATTTCTAATACCCTCTTCTGTGAACACAATGTGGGTCAGTGCTGTGTCGAACCGTCTGTCCTCAAACGCAGGAAGGTTAGTTGCATCCTCTCTTGTGAACACTGAGGAAAAGAAGCTGTTCAATGCCTCAGCTTTATCCTGGTCAGAATCTGCGTAACTACCATCTTCAAGCCTCAGGTCTGATACTCCTACTCGCGTTTTCAATTTCGACTTTGCATAGCGGTAAAACGCCTTTGGGTTTGACTTGACCTCGCGTGCAACCAGCCTTTGTAACTCCTTTTCAGCCCTCCTACACTCTATCTTTGCTTGGTTTCTGGCTCTTGCATACATCCTCCTGTCTTGCTCATCGTTTGACCCAACCCACGTCTTGAATTTCTGGGTTTTCTTCTTAATTTTGTCGACCGCCGCATGGTTCATGTGTAGGGATCCCCTCGTATTCCTAGAAGCACTGGGTTTGGTCTTGGGTATATATTTATCGATCAAATGGGTCATTTTACTAGTTATGATATTCAGCGTAGTGTCTGCGTTCTTGTACCTTAATAAGTCAGGCCAGTTGATACCCCTCATCTCTTCCCTCATCCCATTGTAATTTCCCTTGTAATATTTGCACCTTGGCCTGGCCTTATCTTGAACTAGGTAACAGTTAAATCTGAATGACAACACTGTATGGTGACTGGTGCCAACTGGGGCAAGGTGTTCCAGTTTGGCCACCATACCCTCCTCGTTTGTTATGATGAGGTCAAGTGGCTTGGGTGTTTGCTCCCCTCTGTAATGTGTCGGGTCTCTCACATGTTGGAACAGAAAATTATCTCTCAGAGTTTCTACAAAAAGAGTAGCAGGATTATTCAAGTCATTCGGGGTTGACTCGTTTCTCCAGTCGATGTCGCCATAGTTAAAGTCCCCCATGATAAGGAGGTGGCTAGGGTTGAGCATCGCCGCATTGTTTATTAAGGTTCTTAAGTTCCTTTGATTTAGTGGGCCACAGTTCGGGGATCTGTAGATACACCCGACGATAAGTAAGTCCCCTCCCTTTAATTTAATTTTACACCACTTGGACTCTTCAAAAACATCCTCTCCCTGTACCCTCGCCTGGCTGGCTCTAAGGTCTTGCCTAGCGTAGATAACCACACCCCTCCTGCAGGATTCTTGAGTTAGGTTCGTAAATGAGTCATATCCAGCAATACTGAACTCACATTCCTCTGGGTCGATTCTCCTGTTCTTGTACAACAGTTCTACAACTCCTACAATATCTGGTTGGTGTACTCTTAGTAGTGTTTCAAACTCCTCCCTCTTATCAAGGAACGTGTCAGTATTAGTGTACATGACATTCAAGCCAGAATTTGTTCTCGGTAACGTCTCTGCTCTTAGTAATAAACCCGCTCCACCCACATTCTCAGAAGCTGCAGCATTTGCTAAGTACACTGTATTTTGCAGGGTGTGGTTAAAAATGTCATTGTTTACACGGCGCTCGTTCCCTCCTGTCCGGTAGGCTGAGCTGGTGCCGCCTCCCGGGTGGGGGGTTGAGTGGGTGGAGGGTGCACTGCTGCCCCCTGGCCCTGTGTCGGCACACTTGTTTCCACTACCCTCCCCCTGAGTATAACCCATGTGTACCTGTCCCCGTTCCTCCTCGACTCCTCCCTCTTCTGCTTCAAGTCCTGCAGGAGCTTCTTGTGCTGTTCCCTCTGCATTACCGTGCGGTCTGGGTGAATAAATACATCCCGAAATGCCTCGCTCCTTGCTAAGTTTTTTGCCTGCCGGATAACTTGCCATTTCTCCTCCTCACTCCCTAGTGTGATCCTGAGGGGGCGAGGCTTAGCCCCCTGCTTTTGTCCCAGTCTCCTCACATCCTGAGGGGTTGCTGGAATCTTCAGAACCTCTGTGCAAATATTTTGAAACAGCACCTTGTCGTGTGTTTCCTTACTCACAGTTCCCTCTGCCTGGCTCTCTGGGACTCCAAAAACTATTACATTGTTCCTGCGCTGGAGCCGTTCCTGGTGTTCCTCCTCTCCCCTAACAGTAGGTGCGTTAATTTTCATTTCTTCGACACACTTTTTCAGAGTCCCAATCTGCTGTAGAACCTGCACTGATTCTGCATTACTCTCCGCCCCCCCCCCCCCCCGTGGCCCTCCTAATACGTCAGCATAACTCCTCTTAGCAACCACCTCCATTCTATTAGCTACTTCCTCAGTCTTAGCAAGGATCTCTTTCTCAACTTGCTCCAGTTTGTCAACCAGCAGGGCTCCTGCTTCATCTATTTTCGTCCCTAGAGAACTCGTTCCCTTATGGATTGCAATCGCTTCATTCACCTTGACTGTGCAGCCAGGGCAATACCAGCAACAGCCATCAAGCTTTACGGCAGTTAGTAACTTCCTAAACGTTGCATTAGTTAGGCCTGTATCCTCCATATCCGACGTCTCCCTGCAGTAATCACATATCAAGCTCATGGTTGTTGTTGTTGTGGGGGGGGGGGGGGTGCAGACTGTGTATAAATCTACACCTATTTCAAAGAAAATAAAGAGAGGAAAAGTACTTAGCTACTCTCTGTTGCCTATGGAGTTGTCGTCTGCGACTGCGTACACTGTATCTCCCTGTCAATGGTGTAATGTAGGCACAGTTTCAGTCCTTGAGAAAGCACACAATCAACATAAAATTTAAAGTCTCTGTGGCACCTATGACACGACTTGGTTTCAGCTGGCACGGTGCCTTTCCAGCTTGCCTGCTAGTGAGCGCTCACTTTAAGTTATTTACAACTTCAGCGGTCACTGATGACACTATGAACTATCACTGTGTACACTGTATCTCCCTGTGAGTGGTGTATTATAAACACAGATTCAGTCCTTGAGAAAGCACACAAACAAAATAAAATTTAAAGTCTCTGTGGCACCTATGACACGAATAGGCTGGCAGTTGTCCTTACCAGCTCGATTGCCAATATGTATTCACTTTAAGTTATTATAGTCTCTTCTGCATTCACTGATGACAACTATGAACTGATTTAACTGAAGGCACAGTACTACACTCCCTGGTTGGCCTTTATCACAGCCGTGACCACAACACCCTAAAAAATAAAATAAAATAAAAGCTTTGTCATGTGGCAGTGATTGTGTGGTTATAGGCCTGTGACCCTGGCTGTACCTCCAACTCGGTGGAAATTGAGTTTTCAAAAATACAATCGTGTCTAGCATGAAAAGTCCGACATCGATTTACACTTTCACCTCACTAAGACGATCTTGACGAACTTCTGTAAACACTGTCCAATTTCTGCCGCTCTACATCGAAGGCCCGAATGCCGAACACGCTTTGTTACAGAGACGCAACACGACCCGCCCGCCCGCTCGTACAGTATTATATCAATTACATTTGCTATTACACTTGCTATTTCTTATTAACATATTGGTAATGGTTGAGTCATACATGAAAACAACATTAATATTTAGCAGCTTGAGGGACCGAACTAACGGGACAAATTCATTACGATAGGGCAGAGTCAGAATATTCTTAAGTGTAGGAATTTGTCTGGTTTGAGAGGAATGAAAGGATTATTTAGCCCTTTTAAAACAACGATCAACAAACACAGAAGGATACCCAAGTTTCTGTGCAATGGAACGAATATGTTTCGATTCATCGTCAATAAATTCAGTCACAAATACGCAGACATCTTAAGAACATAGCAGAAAAAACTGACATTTTGGTAGACTCCAGGTGATTCGATAAAAAGTGTATGAAACTGTCTACCTGTGTGGGCTTTCTGTATATCTTAAATTTGTAGTTTTGGCCATTTCTCATGATAAGGATATCAAGGAATGGAAGGGATCCATTTATTTCTCTTTCAATTTTTTTATCAAGATTAATCTGTTGAACGAGCCGTGGCTACACCTCAGCCACCGTAGCGACCTTCATCCCTTCAGTTAAATATATCAACTTTCTATAAAGAAACTCACTCGTTAACCATAGGTGTAGCGGTCAATAAAAGCTCACAGACTCTTAATGTTTGCCGGAAGGATAGTAATTCAACGAAAACTTCCATAATCACAGCCCGTTTCATCGCCCTTAGATAATCATAATTTTGTCTAATGTAAAATTGTGATTATTATCCATTCATAACCTTCATGTCCATAAACCTAATAGGCAGGACGGTTTTTCGTTATACACATTGTATGTATATTATGTATGCTGGATTATATATCATGTATGTATATTATGTATGTGCTCCATTTATGTATTATTTATTCAGCCTAGCTAGCAGCGTGTGGCAATGTTATTACCATATCCCACACGCTTAATTAATGTGCCTGGCGACGTATGGAAGCTGCTAATGTATCACTTGCCATACGTCGCCTATGGCAGTTGACCGGGAGCCTAGTCAAGAGAGAGTGCTGCTCTCCTTTGTGTACATACTCTTATCCAGTAAACCGAACCTACAAAACTATACAGGTGTTTGTGTTCTCTCCTGTATATAGAACTTATTATTCAGAACCTAACATGGCGCAGTGATCCGATCTTACTGGATAATTACGAGTGATAGCGCAAACTTTGTGGAAAGCCGGCTATGGCCTCTATGGACTCTCGCTTGGGTCAACTCCCGCGCCATCTCTCCTCGAAGAATTTCAGCAACTTTGAGCAGTGTCAGTGACAGTGATTTTCTGTGAAGTGTTTAGTGCATTGTGTGTTCGTGCCATTCATGTGTGACCTTGTTCTAAAGGATTCCCAAGGTATACGGCACGTTCTGGGCATTTGTAAGGAGTAAAGTTCAGTGCACCCGTCTCTGACCGCGTCCTGAGGGTAACTAGACTGACTGGGAGTCGCCGCGCCTCTCCCCCCACCCCCCCTCACAGCGCCGCCTCCACCCCCCCTCACAGCTGGGGCGAGACGCTTTGCCGGCCCGGGACACACACTCACACACATACACGTACTAACACTCGCTGACCGCGCGGCTTCCTTATATATATTTTATATATATAACCTACTCATCTGTGTATTTAATTAATTTTTTGTCTGAAATCTTGTTGATACGACGGGCTGACCGGTCAACACTGATTTAAGACATAGTACACAGAGGAAGTAGTTATGTCTCACGCCTTACGTAGCCGTGGACCCAGCGTCTGGATGACTCAGACGGGTGATAGCCCCGCAGAGATGGATGACCAGGCCGGCCACGACGCTCCAGCCCCCACATCGCGCAGTCCCTCACCTCAATATTCAGCGTTGTCTCCAGAGATAATTGCTTTACTGAAGTTTATGAGAGATGAGAAACGCGAGGATGAAGCCCACAGACGTTTGGCGGATGAGCACAGAAGGCAAGCAGAGGCAGAACGAGACAACCAACGGAGATTGGAAGACAGTGAACGGTTTGAAGCCTTGATATCTCGCCTCACTGTTAACCAAGCCCCTGGCTCTAACACTGCCTCGGTACTGACTGGTTCAGATACCTCATCCATGCTTCCTTCACGCCCCCCAGCCCCACCTAAAGCAGCAGCTCAAACGCCGCCCATCTTGAAGCCTGATGAGACTTTCCAGACTTTTCGTGAATGGCGGCGACGGTGGACTGATTATTCTACAATGGTGGATCTCCAGAGTTTGTCACAGCCTAAACAACTCATCCAGCTGCGTATGTGCCTGTCCTTGGAAATTCAGCGTGTCTTGGAACATACATTGCAGGTACCCCCAACCTCTTTGCTGTCTGTAGAGGAGGTACTGGACGTTCTACAACGGCACATCAAAGGACAGCAGAATGAAGCTCTGCGCAGGAGGGAATTGTTTAGCTGCAGACAGATGGAGGGTGAGTCTTTTGATGCCTTTTATGTGCGTCTTAAGAGAGCCTCGGAAGAGGTAGATATATGTCCAGGCCACCACCAGCAGTGCGAGGAGACCCAGTTGAAGCAGGTGATCCTGATGGGTGTTAAGGACGAGGCACTTGTCCAACGCCTCACCTCCCTCGACTCTTCCTCTTCTCTTAAGGATGTGTCGACGATATGTCGCTCCTATGAGGCTGCCAGGTGCGCCACCTCTGCCATCCGCGCTCCCCCTACAGCTGTACGTGCTGTGTCCCGGTACAAGAAGGACAAGAAGTCTGTTCCTACGCCTTCGCCCACCACGTCCACGCCCGGTTTATTTTGCAACAACTGTGGTAAGCAGCACGGAACACAGGTGTGTCCAGCTGCTCAGTCTACCTGCAACAGTTGTGACCGTAAGGGCCACTGGTCACTCACAGTACGGTGCCCAGCCAAACGCGTTCAGTGCAATGTGTGTGGTCGTCTGGGCCACTATGACAAGTGTTGCCCTTCCAACATACCCAAGGGACCGCGTCGGCGGAAGCTTCAGCCCCCTCCACCAGAGAGGGCCGCCCACAGTCTTCCAATCAGAGGTACGACGACTCTTGACAACGCTCGAGCCACATTAGGAATGTGTGCTCCCCCCAGCGTCCCAGGACCAAAGTCCCTCAGTATATCAGTGTCATTGTGACCTACGGCGGTGTGTCATCCCGTCTTCAGATGTTGCCCGACACCGGCGCTGATGCTACAGTCATCGGTCCCCAGCATTTGCAAGGCTTGGGGCTCTCTCCAAGTGATCTAGGACCGCCCCCCAAGGATCTCCGCTTTATGGCAGATGGTTCACAGATGACCCCGGCCCTGGGTTCACTCCAAGCACAAGTCACCTTTGGCAACAGGTCGTGTCAAGCCTGGATTGATGTGCATAACGGTGTCCAGACTCCTTTGCTGTCCTACAGACATTGTCAGGAGTTGGCCATCATCTCCCAGGACTTCCCCAAACCTATTCTTGAGGTAAAACACGCCAACAGGGTGCAAAAAGGGAGCAGCAACGACCCTGCTGCCGCCCTACCCCTGCCTCTTGCCAGTGACACCTCTCCTTCGGATGCTCGGAAGTACTTCCTGAAGGAATTCAGCGACGTTCTGGTGACCAAGTCCGCTCTGGAATCCAAGCCTCTCAAGAAGATGGCAGGCCCCCCCATGAGGATCCACCTGAGGGACGACGCGAAGCCATTCGCTATTTACACCCCTCGACTGGTTCCCCTGGCCTTCCGCGAGGCGGTCAAAAACGAGCTGGACTCCATGGTCGCCCAAGAAATTATTGTACCAACCAGCGATGACCCGTCTCCATGGTGTCACCCGATGGTTGTCGTCGCAAAACCTAAAGGTGGTGTTCGGATCACCACTGACCTTTCCAAGCTCAACAACCAGGTGTCTCGTCCTGCTCACCCTTCTCCCACGCCCTTTGCAGCCATACGCAGCGTGAACCCGAAGGCGCGCTTCTTCACGACGATGGACGCCCTGTGTGGATACTGGCAGATAGAGCTTGCCGAAGAAGACCGACCACTCACAACGTTCATCACCCCGCATGGACGTTACAGTTATTGCCGTGGCCCCATGGGATTCGCCGCTACAGGAGACGCTTTCTGTCTTCGAGGTGATATGGCTCTACAAGGTCTGGCAAACTGCGTGAAAGTGGTCGACGACATACTCGTGTACGACGAGGATTATATGGATCACCTCTGCCGTATCTACGAGGTACTCAACAGGTGCCGGAAGCACGGCATTACCCTAAATGCCGACAAGTTTGTTCTGGCCAGCTCTTCAGTTGACTTTTGTGGGTACACCCTCTCAGGGAATGGTATCGCAGCTGACCCGGAAAAGGTCCGCGCCATTACGGATTTTCCCACCCCTGCTAACCTGACCGACTTGAGGTCCTTCATCGGTCTCGTCAACCAGTTAGCAGAGTTTTCGTCGGACATCTCCGCAGCTGCTCAACCACTTCGCCCCCTGATGAGCCCCAAGAGGACATTCCTGTGGACCCCCGACCACGACAAGGCCTTCCAGCAAGTGAAACAGGCCCTGTCTCGTCCACCTGTCCTCGCCACGTTTGACCCAGCCTTGCCGACAGTTCTGCAGACGGATGCCTCACGCTTGTATGGCGTGGGATACGCCCTACTGCAGGATCATGGTGGAGGGCAGTTCCGGCTCGTCCAGTGTGGCTCGCGTTTCCTCTCTGACACTGAGACGCGCTACGCCACTATTGAGTTGGAGCTGTTGGCCGTGGTTTGGGCGATGTCCAAGTGCAGGTTTTACCTCATAGGCCTGCAATACTTTCACCTAGTGACCGACCATCGCCCGCTTGTCCCGATCCTCAACCACTACACGCTAGACGCTGTTGAGAACCCTCGCCTCCAGCGTCTGAAAGAGAAGCTCTCGGCGTACATCTTCACTGCAGTGTGGCGTGCTGGTAAGGAGCTCTGCATCCCTGATGCCTTATCCCGCTCCCCTGTCAGCCGCCCTACTCCAGAAGACCATGTACTCGACGCCGACCTCGCTCTTTCCGTCAGGACTGTGGTCACTCTCCATGCCGTCCAATCCCTTCGTTCGGACCTGTCACCAGATGACGACAAGGCAATGGAGGACCTTCGAACAGCGGCCCGAGATGACCCTTCCTATGTCCGACTCGTCGAGTGTGTGAGGAATGGATTTCCTAGCAACCGCTACGATCTTCACAACACCCTGCTCCCGTATTGGAAACTCCGCGATGAACTCTACTGCGACGGAGACCTTGTTCTGTACGGAGCACGTGTAGTTGTCCCTGCTGCATCACGTCCCCACGCCTTGGCCCGCCTTCACGACAGTCACCGTGGAGCTGAGGCCACCAAACGACGTGCACGACAGACTGTGTTCTGGCCCGGCATCAACTCCGACATCTCCAATGTTGTCCGTGCGTGTGAGCCCTGCCAAGTATTACAACCCAGCCAGCAGCAGGAACCCTTCATGAGTGACGACAACCCCACCCGCCCCTTTGAGTCTGTGTCGGCCGACTTTTTCTGTGTGTCAGGAAAGTCCTTCCTCGTTATCGTCGACCGTCTCTCTGGTTGGCCGGTTGTCATCAAGTGCGGTAATGACACGACGTCTGCCGCCACCATCAGCAAGTTCCGCCACTACTTCCGTGACGTGGGCGTTCCTGTACGCCTGCGAACCGACGGAGGGCCTCAGTTCACAAGCCGGGACTTTGCTGCGTTCCGTGACCGATGGGGAGTCCGGCATGTGTTGTCATCGCCCCATTACCCGCAGTCCAACGGCCACGCTGAGGCTGCTGTCAAATCCCTGAAGCACCTCATCCTTAAGGTGGCCCCTTCTGGGAACATTGACTGCGAGGCCTTCGACAGGGGTCTTCTTGAACTCCGCAACACACCTAACTACACCGGACGCTCCCCTGCCCAGGTTTTGTATGGACGCCCCCTTCGTTCTTGTGTCCCTGCTCACCCTCAATCCTTCTCCAAGGAGTGGCAGGCCAAGACAGAGGATTGCGATCGCCGAGCCGCCGAACGTGTTCAGGACGTCGCCGCCCGCTACAATGACCACGCCCGTTCTCTCCCCAGGTTGAGTGTCGGCACCCAAGTCCGTGTTCAGGACCCGACCTCCCTACGTTGGGACAAAGTAGGCGTAGTCATGGGTCTCGGCAGGTCACGGGACTACCAGGTGCGGTTACCCAGTGGTCGTGTGTGGTGGAGGAACCGCCGTTTTCTCCGACCCGTAACAATGCCTTCTGCTGGCCCCGCCACCAGTGTTGAGTCCCATACCCTTCCCAGTGATGAAGTCCCTCGACGCTCAGAACGGATCCAAAAGAAAAGGTCCGCTCAAGACTTTGCTATGAGCGTATAGGGGGGAGGGAGGTGTATGTATATTATGTATGCTGGATTATATATCATGTATGTATATTATGTATGTGCTCCATTTATGTATTATTTATTCAGCCTAGCTAGCAGCGTGTGGCAATGTTATTACCATATCCCACACGCTTAATTAATGTGCCTGGCGACGTATGGAAGCTGCTAATGTATCACTTGCCATACGTCGCCTATGGCAGTTGACCGGGAGCCTAGTCAAGAGAGAGTGCTGCTCTCCTTTGTGTACATACTCTTATCCAGTAAACCGAACCTACAAAACTATACAGGTGTTTGTGTTCTCTCCTGTATATAGAACTTATTATTCAGAACCTAACACACATGAGTAAAAACCCCAACAAAACCAGACCTAAACCTACTGTGTGTGTTGGTATACGTTCTCGAGTTGTTGGTAAGGTTTAATGTTGGATTTTCTTAATGTTTCTGAATGTAAAGTGTACTGATATGATATTGTATTTGATGTTGTTGCTAGGGGGTAGCGGCGAGTCAGACGTATTAACCCATAACAATTTTAATAGCTCTGTGTGCCAATTGTAATACATAACACTTAACTAAACCAAAGTTTTAATCATACCTTAATTTAAATTCCTGGCGGAGGGTGAATCAAGTCCTGGTGTAGTTAACTGTGGTGAATACTCTTGTAGTTCCCACATGTTTTAATTGACTTCACTTCAAAAAGGACACTTGGAAAATTCACTTTAAATGTTCACTAGAAAAAGGGATTCCACGCGTGAATTTTTCTATAACCTTCAATTAGGTTCACTACCTCCGTTAACACTTTTTATTTCCATTAATCCAATCAAGTTATGGGCCCATAACACTTCACTTGGCATCAGTGACAAATATCCTCTAATCTCATCGAGTCACATCAGGTCACTTCACCTTTTAACCAATATTTCCCATATATTAACACAACACTTCACGTTACGGGTCCTCCAGCACTTAACAACACCGAACACTTCCACTTATATCAGTATATAACACCGAAAGACTATCAAGTTTTTAAGGAAATTGTCAAAAATGAGGGAATAATGCACACGCCCACCGCGATACATGTACCGGACACGACTAGCGAGTGACGTAGTGGCTGTCAGCTGCCCCATACATGTTGCCATATCACCAAAATTGATTTATTTTTAATTCTCTATCGTATAAATCGTTGTTGATGTTAGAATAATGACGTATATCAATTATATTCTAATTTATCTTATTACTCTAACATAAAACATTGGTGAGCTTTATTGGAAGTAATAAACAAACGAGCGAACTATCAAACAAGAACTGGAACGACTCTTTACGGTACTTAAACAACAATTCAATAATTATCTTATCACTCATATATTACCGTTACTATGCGAGATTTAAATTACTTTGTAGCAGATTTTAACGAAGACGAAAACAAATAAATAAAATAAAATAAATAAATAAAACACGAAAATGATCATAAACGCGTAACTCAAGATAGGTGGAGGGAGGAGAGGCAGTCCACACACCACCTTCATTTATCATCATCTTAATAAATACGTATAAGCAGTCCCAGATTATCCATTAGGCACAGTAGGCACAGTGCCTAGGGCCTACGAGATATTGGGGGCCTACGAAAAAATAAAACGAGAACTTTTCTTCCCCTTTTTCTACAGGTTATTATTAAATTGATACTGAGGTACTTTTTTCCATTTATTAATTACTTAATCCTATTAGTGTCCACCAGCTAGCTGTGCTTCTTGTAAACAAAACTATTTCTGTACTGTATAAGAACAGCTTGTAGCGTACTGTGAGTGGCCAGTTGTCAATTCTCTTTAGTTGTCTATTATCTCTTTGTATGGGCACACAAACGTACGTACATGTAGATATCTTCACTCAGGAATGAGGTTGGATAGAAACTCACGATGCGCTTTCTGTATATATATTGTTGTACAGAGCAGTGCTTAGGAGTGACTAGGTGTGGAGCTGAGAGAGATGTTGCTGGTCCAGTAGCTGAGTGTAGAATGTCCTCTCTGGGTTGTTGTTATTGTTGTTGAGATTGTCGGGCCGTAGTCCGACAGGGGCCTTTGCCTATAGGCGGCCCGTTTGGTGGTTCCGGCTGGAGCTCCAGGAGCAGCCAGACCGGATTGGGATTAGAGGTGGTCCCACCTGCAGATTGGAAGGATACTGCAGGTTGCAAGTGTGAGCGGACCCCCGATCAGTGGACGCTTACCACCAACCCCCACTCTTGGACGTGGTCAGTTTCGGAGTGGCGCGCCCCCCGAACTGGGGTCCGCACTTGCTGGGAGAGGATGCTTTCTAAGCTATCTGGGTGGTGGGTATCGTGTGATGACCCGGAGTAGGTGGTGAATGTGGTCTGTATGGGCCTTTCGGGGTAGAGTGGCCGCTGGTGTTGTGTGTGTTTCTTGGGAGATTTGAGTTCTGTTTCGGAGGCTTTGTGTGACCTCGCAGTCGAGGAGATAGTGTTCAAGTGGGTTGGCTGCTGGCTCCTGACAGTAGGTGCAATCCATGACGTCATTTCCGATCATCTGCCAGGAGCACTTGTACCCTAGTCGTAGTCGATGAAGGCTGACTTGGGTTTGTCTTGGAGTTTTCTTGTCAGCGAAAGGTGGTTCCCCTTTTGTGGCCGCCAGGTACCATTTGGCTGATTGGGAACCAGCGTTGAGTGCACGAAGGAAGCTCTTTTTGATGTGGAGCTTGCTAGTCTTTCTGAGGTGATTCTTGATCTGTTGCACACTTGCTGGAACTTGGATGTGTACGCTACTAGAACGTGTAGCTGCCTTGGCTGCTTCGTCTGCCACGTCGTTTCCTCCGATCCCTACATGACTGGGAATCCAGTGTAAGACGACTGGTCGGCTTTGGCTTTGGAATTCCTGTAGCTGTGCGAGGATCGAGGTGATGATGTGGACGTTGTCTCTTGGTTGACTGTGTTGCAGCGCCTGCATGGCCGATTTCGAGTCCGTGTGAATTATGATGGACTTGTTGTGTTGTGTTGCAGCGTGTTGTAGGGCCTTTGAGATTGCTACCAGTTCTGTTTGTAGGGTGGAGCAGTCATTGGAAAGTCTCCATTGGAGGGTCTGACCTTGGGTGTAGAAGGCCGCTCCGGATCTATGATGTTTTGGGTCCACCGAGCCGTCTGTGAAGTATGATGCTGCATCAGCCGGTGTCTCGGTGGCTATGGCTTTGAGAGTTATTTTTTTGAGGTCCTCCTTCTGGAGGTTGGCTTTACTATCGCCTAGGTCGGTAAATTTGAGTGTGGCTGGTGGAGGGCTCCATGGTGGAGGAACAGCGTAACCATTGTCTCGTGTGTCTTGGTTGTTCTTGACGAGTGTTTCTGCTTGCAGGTGTCGGATGACCTCGCTTGCCTCGTGCGACCAGGTGGCCCCTCGCACTCTGTGGTCGAGGTGGAGGGAGGCACTGATTCGAATCTTGGCAACTGTGGGCTTGTCTGCTCTACAGATTTTGGCGAGGAGACCGGCTGTCACCTGCTTGACTCGTACTGCCAGGGGTGGTAGTTCGGTTTCCATTTGCAGATTGCAAATTCTGGTCCACATGGGTGCTCCGAGCATGGTCCTGAGAGCATTGTTTTGGATAACTTCTAGCTTGGCTATTTGGTCTTCTCTCAGTCCAATGAGTGCTGGAGCACTGTAATCTACCAGCGATCTGATGGCGGCCGTGTAGTAGGCTTTGAGCACATGAAGGTTTGCTCCTGCGGATTTGCTGGTGAGCGACCTCACTATAGTGTGTCTGCTCTTCGTCCTGTGCCTGAGATACTCGAGTTGCGGCTTGAAGGTGAGTTTCTGGTCAAACCAGATTCCAGGACACTGGTGGGCGTTGGTCCAGACTACCGGCGTGTTTTGTATGGAGAGCATCTTGTCTGGTGTGTCTGTGCAGATGGCCATCGCTTTCGACTTGGCTGGATTTATCTTGAGTCCAAGTCTGTTGCACTCCTCTTCTATAAGTTGGAGTGCGTGTTGCGTGGCCGTATTTATACAATTTACCAGGATCAGGATCTGGGGTGTGCGTAGCGAGAGGGCCAATCACAGCGGCTCAAGCGTAAGGTGTGAAACGCTCTGATCCTGAACTGGAGGTTGATGGTCGAGACTAGGTCGGCGATCGTACCCCTACGTCCTCTGCATAGACCTAGTCTCTCGGCGTAGCTGGCTGTACGCTGATTGGCTGGTCGGAGTGCAGCCGGAGCTCAGTTGGAAGTTGTAGGGGAGAGGAGCCACTACAAGCTCATGGGGGCGCTTGTGGTAGAAGCGGTACCGCTCTTGCCTCGCAAGCAAGATGTCACGGGTTCGATTCCCGGGCAAGCGGAAGTTGTTTGGACACTCTTCCTAGCCCCCTTGGTCCCTGTTCACCTAGCAGTAAAGTAGGTACCTGTTGTAAATCGAAAGGTTGCGAATTCGTATTCAGGGAAAGTTGTTGCAGCTTCTAAACTTGAACTGACACAATCCGGAGGAGTGGTGACCCGAGGATCACACACCCAACACAGACAAAACCCAATACGTGCGCTATGCGCCAACCAAATAAACGCAGTCGTGTAAGGCCACGGCACTATCTCTCCCACTACAATTCCCTTCCTAACCTCCTGCTCCTTCCTCTGTCATCTTCCCCGCTCTGACTTTCGCTACCAACAACTTTTGCAGCTTCTAAACTTGAAACTTGAGCTGATCTAACCCATTTTCTTTTACTCAATTCATGGCAAACATCACTGAATCTTATTCTTTCGACATCACATTTTATAATTAGGTACTAGCTTGTGTTATTAGTGAATATGCTGTCAAATGGGGCCCCATATCTTGGAGGTGCCTAAGGCCTACGAAAATTTTAACCCGTCACTGCGTAGAAGGAGATCACACACACACACAAAACACTAATGACTGTTAATACGCAGTTTTATTTTGACTTGTTTTCTGTAATTATCACAACTTTACAAGTGTATTCGTTGCTAATTAATTAAACGGTGACAGCGTTATGGCTATAGATCACCGGCGTCAAGAATTACAATAACTGCATAAACAGGGAAGCACGTTACTGCCATCCTGCGTTCTAATTAGCGGATTTTACATGACGTCATCTTGTACTGATGTAATTTGCGTGTTTTTTATTACGGTTAACTAGTAATAATGTTAAGGGTTCATGTCAGGAATTCAGTGTTGGTAACGAGACAGTTTTTGTGACGTTTATATTGTGTGTAAGGGTAGAGTAACTCGTACACTCTATACACGTCTTCACACACACAGAGCAGGGGTGAAATACTCAGCTGGTAGAGCACTGGCTGATGAAGGTATACACATAACCCACCGCCAAGAGCATAAGGCGTCTGCAATTGGCCGGTTGGCCTGTGCATGGCAGCTCATGTCGAGAGTTACTACCACTCTCTATCATCCATGAATCTATCTAGCCTCCTTTTAAAACCCTCCAGGTTCCAGCACTTATAACAAAGTTGCTAAGCTTGTTCCACTCGTCCACCACCCTATTTGTGAACCAGTTCCTTCCTATCTCCCTCCTAAACCTAAACTTATCCAACTTAAATCCGTTGCTACGAGTAAAATCCGTCATGTTTCCTCCGTCAGCTGTGTAATGACCACGGTCATACACATCAGTTAACGTAAAATCAGACGATTCATATTACGCTCAATAGCCCACAAAACATGCAGCTATGCTTTCTTATTGAAGTTCCCCATCTGAAGAGTCCGTTTTCTTATCGCTTCAGGACGCCTGAGTTTTCCGTTTTCTCTCAATCTTTAATGTACCCGAGACTTCATTATTCCTTAGTAATGACATAATTTGAAATTGCAACTGTGGTTGTAATTGGTGAGGCAACCTAGCTATACGTCTGTTTACAGTTGGAACATTCAAGATCCATTGTGAGTGGTGTTGAAAGCTTCAACTTGTCAAGTAAGTGAGTGTCGAGTTTGCCAGCTAGAGTGGCACATTTTACGTCGTTCGTGGGACTATCCTGAATTTCCGATTGCTACTGAAGTTATATTATTTTGTCGCCCAAACCTCAGGGAATCCGATGTTTATAGTTTAGTTGTTGTCAGTTGTCTATTTAAGAAAGTCATTAATCTCCTGAACAGTTTCTGTCAAACTCGAAAGTATCCAAGACTTAACTGCTTTTTCGGCCTGGAATGCGTTCATATTTTACCATCCAGATATTCATGTGTTTGCGTTTTTCTTGCTTCTGATCATCCTACCGCATTCTGGAGCGGATTCCTACCATATTCTGGGCGGAATCCGACCGTCTTCTGGGGCAGAATTCTACCGTCATCTGTGGCGGATTCCGACCGTCTTATGGGGCAGATTCCTACCGTCCCCTGGGGCAGATTCCTACCGTATTCTGGGGCAAAATCCTACCGTATTCTGGGGCGAGATCCTACCGTCTTCTGGGGCGAGATCCTTCCGTCTTCTGGGGCGAGATCCTTCCGTCTTCTGGGGCAGAATCCTTCCGTCTTCTGGGGCGAGATCCTTCCGTCTTCTGGGGCAGAATCCTCCCTTTTACTGGAAGGAATTTCTGCCGTCTCCTAGGGCAGAATCCTGCCGTATTCTGGGGTGGAATCCTGCCTTATTCAACAAGGATGCATTCAGGTGGCAAGAATGATAAGCAGTGCCGTCGCCACACTAGTATTCACCCCTGTAGTTTTGTATCGCATCTTCAGGAATAAAATATTTTTTTTTTAGGTGTTTTGAAGCACCTATTTATTTTTTCATTTTGAAAACTGTGACTGGTGTGAACGAGGGAAAACACTGAGAAGGAAAAAGAATTTTACAGATGTGCATTTAAAGAAATGTATATGGGTGATAGTTTACATCTGTTGCACAACATGTTTAAAAGGTCCTTTCGAATGTCTTAAAGTTTGGGTAATGACGAACACAAGTCATTATAAAAATATTTTTATTGTAATAGACACAGATACAAAAATACAGATAGGAGTTGAAAGTAGATTTTGGTATACAAATGAGTGGGGTCTTATGCGTCCGTGATTATCCGCTAGTCTAAGGCGTCAACCATAAAGATGAAGATTTCCTGAAGTGTACATTAAGAGAGATGTGTGTGTGTGTGTGTGTGTGTGTGTGTGTGTGTGTGTGTGTGTGTGTTTACACAATTATATAAGTTGATGACTACGCTATTATTTTTAAGAAAGAAAAAAAACGACACGAGGAAGAGATTCCCTTTGCACTCCGGAGAAAAGTTTATGATTATGGTTGCCCCCATCATGAAAAATGGTCACCAGTCTCTTACTGTTACCATGACCACCTCCTTCATCATGGCCATCACTCTCGTCACCAAGGCCGCTTGCTCTTCACTATGGTCACCACCTACTTCATTATGGTCACCACCGCTCGTCACAACAACCATCTCCCTCACCACAACAAACCCACTTCACCACAAACACCTCCCTCACCACAAACACCTCCCTCACCACAACCACCTACCTCACCACATACCACCTCCCTCACCATAACCACCTCCCTCACCACATACCACCTCCCTCACCACAACCACCTCCCTCACCACAAGTACCTCCGTCACCACAACCACCTCCCTCACGACAACCACCTCCCTCACCACAACCACCTACCTCACCACATACCACCTCCCTCACCATAACCACCTCCCTCACCACATACCACCTCCCTCACCACAACCACCTCCCTCACCACAAGTACCTCCCTCACCACAACCACCTCTCTCACGACATCCACCTCCCTCACCACAACCACCTCCCTCACCACAACCACCTCCCTCACCACAACCACATCCCCCACCACAACCATCTCCCTCACGACAACCACATCCCCCACCACAACCATCTCCCTCACCACAACCACCTCCCTCATCACAACCACCTTCCTCACTACAACCACATCCCCCACCACAACCATCTCCCTCACCACAACCATCTCCCTCACCACAACCACATCCCCCACCACAACCACCACCCTCACCACATACCAACCTACCTCACCACAACCACCTCCCTCACCATAACCACCTCCCTCACCACATACCACCTCCCTCACCACAACCACCTCCCTCACCACAAGTACCTCCCTCACCACAACCACCTCCCTCACGACAACAACCTCCCTCACCACAACCACCTCCCTCACCACAACCACATCCCCCACCACAACCATCTCCCTCACTACATACCACCTCCCTCACCACAACCACCTCCCTCACCACAAGTACCTCCCTCACCACAACCACCTCACTCACGACAACCACCTCCCTCACGACAACCACCTCCCTCACCACAACCACATCCCCCACCACAACCACATCCCTCACCACAACCACCTCCCTCACCACAACCACCTCCCTCACCACAACCACCTCCATCACCACAACCACCTCCCCCACCACAACCACCTCCCTCACCACAACCACCTCCCTCACCACAACCACCTCCCCCACCACAACCACCCCCTCACCACAACCACATCCCCCACCACAACCACACCCTCACCACAACCACCTCCCTCACCACAATCACCTGCCTCACCACAACCACCTCCCTCACCACAACCACACCCCTCACCACAACCACCTCCCTCACCACAACCACATCCCCCACCACAACCATATCCCTCACCACAATCACCTGCCTCACCACAACCACCTCCCTCACCACAACCACCTCCCTCACCACAACCACCCCCCTCATCACAACCACATCCCCCACCACAACCATCTCCCTCATCACAACCACCTCCCTCACCACAACCACCCCCTCACCACAACCACATCCCCCACCACAACCACCTCCCTCACCACAACCACCTCCCTCACCACAACCACACCCTCACCACAACCACCCCCCTCACCACAACCACCTCCCCCACCACAACCACCTTCCTCACCACAACCACACCCCTCACCACCCCTCATCACAACCACCCCCCTCACCACAACCACCTCCCCCACCACAACCACCTCCCTCACCACAACCACCTCCCTCACCACAACCACATCCCCCACCACAACCACCCCCTCACCACAACCACATCCCCCACCACAACCACCTCCCTCACCACAACCACCTTCCTCACCACAATCACTTGCCTCACCACAACCACCCCCTCACCACAACCACATCCTCCACCACAACCACCTCCCTCACCACAACCACATCCCCCACCACAACCACCTCCCTCACCACAACCACCTCCCTCACCACAACCACATCCCCCACCACAACCACCCCTCACCACAACCACATCCCCCACCACAACCACCTCCCACCTCCCTCACTACAACCACATCCCCCACCACAACCACCTCCCTCACCACAACCACCTTCCTCACCACAATCACTTGCCTCACCACAACCACCTTTCCTTAGCATGATGCGTCTCTTCTCTCCATGATCAAGTATAAGCACATTTTTATATTTTACAATAAGTTCATTTGTTTTAAAACACAAACCCAAATCCCATCGTCTGTAACGGGGAACTCGATGACAGTACTGTACTGTATATACCCGTCCTTTTATGTGTGTCATGTTAATGTGTATGCTATGTACGTAACAACTTGGGCATATGAAAATGGATTTTGATCAATCTTCGGTCCGGATATAACAATTCGGTCTTGGGGAAGTCAATAATATTTTAGGTGTGAATATTACTTCCTCAATGGCAGCGAGAGACCAGAACATTTGCAGTCAACTTAATTTCACAAATTACACGCTCAGGGATAGGTTAGCATAGATTAGGTCATATAAACTCGTGCTTAAATATGTTTTTTATGTTTGAGCACGAAAGTAGCGCTTTTAACTAATGACCTTTCTTCGTTTGCGAGGATTGTAACGGAGAACCGACTCCCTGCACACCAGGAGGTCTACTGAACACTTCCCAGACACTAGCTCGGCTCCCAGCACACCAGGTGGTCTATTTAACACTTCCCAGACACTTATATACAACACACCCATACACTTAATCATGTAAACTTGAGTTCTTACTAACAAATTGATCCTCGAATGAACACAGTACCCAGGCTCATCGTGTTTGTCGCCACAACAAATCTCTTGCTGAAACAACAAGTCTTATTATAATTATTTTACAAAACTACGCAATTACATTTTGGAGTATATAATTACGGCAGAGAGTGAACGTGTCCAACAAATGGGTGGAAATATTCCCCTGATTGTCTGGCCATGCCGGCTACCACCCACCCATGTGACCGCCCACAGACTGACACCCACCCATGTGACCACCCACACAACCTGACACCCACCCATGTAACTGCCCATAGACTGACACCCACCCATGTGACCGCCCACACAACCAGACACCTACCCATATGATCACCCCACACAGGCTGACACCCTCATGACCACCTACAAAGGCTGACACCCTCATGACCACCCACACAGGCTGACACCCTCATGACCACCCACACAGGCTGACGCCCTCATGACCACCTACACAGGCTGACACCCTCATGACCACCCACACAGGCTGACACCCTCATGACCACCCACACAGGCTGACACTCTCATGACCACCCACACAGGCTGACACTCTCATGACCATCCACACAGGCTGACGCCTTCATGACCACCCGCACAGGCTGACACCCTCATGACCACCTACACAGGCTGACACCCTCATGACCACCCACACAGGCTGACACCCTTATGACCATCCACACAGGCTGACACCCTCATGACCACCCACACAGGCTGACACCCTCATGACCATCCACACAGGCTGACACCCTCATGACCACCCACACAGGCTGACACCCTCATGACCACCCACACAGGCTGACACCCTCATGACCACCCACAGAGGCTGACGCCCTCATGACCACCCACACAGGCTGACGCCCTCATGACCACCCACACAGGCTGACGCCCTCATGACCACCCACAGAGGCTGACGCCCTCATGACCACCCACAGAGGCTGAAGCCCTCATGACCACCCACAGAGGCTGACGCCCTCATGACCACCCACACAGGCTGACGCCCTCATGACCACCCACACAGGCTGACACCCTCATGATCACCCACACAGGCTGACGCCCTCATGACCACCCACACAGGCTGACACCCTCATGACCAGCCACACAGGCTGACGCCCTCATGACCACCCACACAGGCTGACACCCTCATGACCACCTACACAGGCTGACACCCTCATGACCACCCGCACAGGCTGACGCCCTCAT
Source organism: Homarus gammarus (assembly GCA_958450375.1). Taxonomy (NCBI): domain Eukaryota; kingdom Metazoa; phylum Arthropoda; class Malacostraca; order Decapoda; family Nephropidae; genus Homarus; species Homarus gammarus. Next base: position 31,443 of record CAUDMG010002974.1, read on the forward strand.
GACCACCCACACAGGCTGACACCCTCATGACCACCCACAGAGGCTGACGCCCTCATGACCACCCACACAGGCTGACACCCTCATGACCACCCACAGAGGCTGACGCCCTCATGACCATCCACACAGGCTGACACCCTAATGACCACCCGCACAGGCTGACGCCCTCATACCACCCACACAGGCTGACACCCTCATGACCACCCACAGAGGCTGACGCCCTCATGACCACCCACACAGGCTGACACCCTCATGACCACCCACACAGGCTGACACCCTCATGACCACCCACAGAGGCTGACGCCCTCATGACCACCCACACAGGCTGACGCCCTCATGACCACCCACCGAGGCTGACGCCCTCATGACCACCCACACAGACTGACACCCTCATGACCACCCACACAGGCTGACACCCTCATGACCACCCACAGAGGCTGACGCCCTCATGACCACCCACACAGGCTGACGCCCTCATGACCACCCACACAGGCTGACGCCCTCATGACCACCCACAGAAGCTGACGCCCTCATGACCACCCACATAGGCTGACGCCCTCATGACCACCCACACAGGCTGACGCCCTCATGACCACCCACACAGGCTGACGCCCTCATGACCACCCACAGAGGCTGACGCCCTCATGACCACCCACACAGGCTGACGCCCTCATGACCACCCACACAGGCTGACGCCCTCATGACCACCCACACAGGCTGACACCCTCATGACCACCCACACAGGCTGACGCCCTCATGACCACCCACACAGGCTGACGCCCTCATGACCACCCACACAGGCTGACGCCCTCATGACCACCCACACAGGCTGACGCCCTCATGACCACCCACACAGGCTGACACCCTCATGACCACCCACACAGGCTGACGCCCTCGTGACCACCCACACAGGCTGACGCCCTCATGACCACCCACACAGGCTGACGCCCTCATGACCACCCACACAGGCTGACGCCCTCATGACCACCCACACATTAGAAACAATGTCATCGCCCCCAGGTTACTTAGAATATTAACTAAAGTCCTTAAGACTGTAATAACTTTCTTAGTGACGTGATGGTGTTATGTGTTCATGCTCTTCCCCTGATTAGTAGTCATGAAACTCTATTCAGAAAAATTTTATTCCTATCTCAGTGATGAAGGAATCTTGGGATGAGAAAGTTTCATCTTGGACATGTCAGGGCTAAAGGAGGGGCCTCTCTGGCCTTACTCTTTAAGAATCGGCTCAATCGTTTTTGCCTTGGTTCTCTTCATTGTCATCACTTATGGTGCTTCTTTTAGTGCTGGAAAATGTTAATGATGCTAATAAGTGTGTACCATTCTATAATAATAATAATAATAATAATAATAATTATAATAATTATAATAATAATAATAATAATAATAATAATAATAATAATAATAATAATAATAATAATAATAATAACAATAACAATAATAATAATAATAATAATAATAATAATAACAATAACAATAACAATAATAACAACAATAATAATAATAATAATAATAATAATAATAATAATAACAACAATAATAATAATAATAATACAATAAAAAAATAATAAAAATAATAAACAAAAATTAAATAATAATAATAATAATATTAATAATAATTGATTCTTTAACTTTCATAAAAAAAAATGTAACAAATTGAGTTTGATATCAACACTGATGGTATGTGAATACGTGTATATACAAGTATATGGCTACAAAGGCAACTGTGTTACCCACTGTTTACACCCACAAACTAAATCATCATTTTTTTAAAGAATGGTGACAAGGTTTATTGAGACATGCTCATTTTGGCCGAAACAAAGCAGCAACTTGTCCATAAAATATATCGTTCTGTAATTTTCATTCCCAGCAAAAGAGCTTTACGACACCTGTGAAATATTTTACCCTACCTGATATGATTCATCAACAAAGCTAACCTTTTCCAACACACACTGGCCAGATGTTGACCCTAACAGCTTCTACTGTTTACGTCTCCCAACACATACTGGCCAAATGCTGACCCTAACAGCTTCTATTGTTAACGTCTCCCAAGATACTCTGGCCAGATATTGACTCAAACAACTTCTACTAACCTCAACACCCCCTCCTGTGCTTCTATGGTGAGGAATTGATCTTAGTTAACCTGACTTAATTAACCTTCATCACAACTTTCTTTTTCACTTCTCCCGAGTTAAAGTACTATTTCAGATGATACTAAATGTTACATAATATTTCTTTGAGACAAATGTACAGTATTTCAGGTGCCTTCAAGAGAGCCAAGGCTCTTAACTGGCTCAGCCATGTTAATATTGTTATTATTATGGACTCTATATCTGTGACCTACTGTAAGGTCACCCTGGCTGCGACCTACCATCATCTCGACTACAGAATATCATCTTCCCACAGTGGAACAAATTATCATAATATGTGTTCAAATTCATATTATCTTGTGGATATACAAAATTCACTTTGTACTGCAGGTTTGAGGGAGGAGAATTTTTTTCTTAAAAATTAGAATTATTCTCTTATTTCAGCTTCGTTTTTAACATTCAAAACTGATATTTTACTCATACTTGCCCTCCTACTGATTTTATTTTTGAATGATTAGATGCACTGTAACTTTCTAACCCAATAGTGTAATCTAATATACTATAGGACTAGCCGTCTGTCTGTCTGTTCTGGCCAGCCGAAACGGCACAATCGTTTTTCATCAAACTTGGTGGAAAAATCGCAAAAAAATCGTAGAGTAGAACAAACCTGGTCCCATGTCGATGGTTTCTTTAGGAAGGAATTAATTAACAATATTATTTACGATGGAAAACGATGCAAGTGTACGGACTTGGCACAACCTAGTTAACCGTGCAAGTCTACGGACTTGGCGCACCCTCATTCGCTGTACGCTGTCACGAGCGTTCAAACTTTCACAAGGGCACGAAGGGCCCATGATCACTTGTGTGAGCTATGTATTTCTGAGCATACAACACGATGTTTAGTGTTTTTGCTTGTCCATAAAAAAATTAAGTCATGTGTGAGTAACTTTGAGAGTGGTGTCCATTCAAAGGCTGCGCAGGTGACAGTATTGTAGTGCACGTACGAACAATATCGTCGAGGAAATCCGATTGATATGTTCTATCCTTGTGACCATACTTGTGTCCTCAGTAATACTTTGGGAAGTTTAACAGACTGTGACCAAACCTGATGATGTTTTGCCTCAGAGCCACTAACATATTTGAATTAATTAACTATAGTTTTAGGCAACTCAGTATAATGAAACCAAACCTAAATTTACGCCTAACATCTGCTGGTAAAATAGATAAGATATTTAAAAATATCTTGGCAAAGTATTGCCTGTCTTGTGGATATATCTCAAACTTTTACGAAAAAAAAAATGGTATTGATATTACGCTTTAAATTCTATGTAAACAATATTTTAGAGAACTTTTTTTCAGGTATAAAAAATCTTAAGAAATAACAACTTCACCAGTGTCAATATGTGAAGGTGTAACGTATTGTGCGTCGTAGCCATGTGCCTCACATAGTTATACTGCCTAAGCTGTCACATCATGATAACACATCCATCTCACCATGTTTAGCGGACATTTTTGTAGTTTAACTTTTTCGGGGAAGAAATAACTACTATTGTCTAAAATGGGTAATTTCATCACAGTAGTATAGTTTACAGCGCTCCACTGTAACATGAAGTGGCAAGGATTATTTAATCTACTGTTGAATGGAACACTCATGTAAAGGCGATATAGGTGCACGAACTTAAAGAACGAAAAAAAAAAAATCACGAGTCCCTGAATATTCTCATGTGGTCGACGAACTACAAAGACCACTAACAAAACTATCAGGTGTGTTCTTCAAGGGGGTGTCCATGTGGTTAGAGAGAGCTGGGGTGTTGCTGATGGTCGTGTGTGAGGCTACTGCTCTCCATATGTCGAGGCCAGGCGCTTCAAGGCATTGGGTGATGATAGGCAGCAGGAGGCCTTCACAACGGCTGTAGGAGTACATTACAGCAGCTGTAGGAGGCCATCATGGCACCTTAGGATGCCATCACAGCAGCTGTAGCAAGCCATCACAGCAGCTGTAGGAGGCCATCCCAGCAGCTGTAGGAGTATATTACAGCAGCTGTAGGAGGCCATCATGGCACCTTAGGATGCCATCACAGCAGCTGTAGCAAGCCATCACAGCAGCTGTAGGAGGCCAACATAGCAGCTGTAGGAGGCCACCATAGCAGCAGGTGACGATCGCAACGGCAGCCTCTCACAACAGTTATAGTCCATTACGTCAGTTGCGAAAGGACATCACTGTAGCTGCAGGAAGCCAATACAGAAGCTGTAAAACCCATCACAGCTGCTGTAAAACTCCATTACAGCATCTGTAGAAGGCCATTACAGCAGCAGGAGGCCATCACAGCAGCAGGAGGCCATCACAGCAGCAGGAGGCCATCACAGCAGCAGGAGGCCATCACAGCAGTAGGAGGCCATCACAGCAGCAGGAGGCCATCACAACAGCAGGAAGCTATCACAACAGCAGGAAGCCATCACAACAGCAGGAGGCCATCACAGCAGCAGGAGACCATCACAGCAGCAGGAGGCCATCACAGCAGCAGGAGGCCATCACAACAGCAGGAGGCCATCACAGAAGCTGCAGGAGGCCATCACAGAAGCTGCAGGAGGCCATCACAGAAGCTGCAGGAGGCCATCACAGAAGCTGCAGGATGCCATCACAACAGCAGATAGTCATCGCAGCACTAGGTGGCCATCACAGCAAGAAATGGTAGATTATGGTCAACAGCAGCAGCACGTAGGAGCCAACACAGCCTCGGCAGGTGGACCCTGTCTGCATCGCCTGTGGCAGTTCTCCTGTTGGCAAAAACAAATAGTTAGTGTTGCGTTAGTTGTTAATACCAGCTGTAGGGTGAAGTACAGTAATTAGTGGCGGGATGTTATCATTACCAGCTATAAGGTGAAGTAGTTAGTGGCAGGATGTTATCATCTAATATACTATAGGACAAGGTGTGTCTGTTTGTGTGTCTGTCCTGAGCAGCCGAAACGGCACAATCGTTTTTCATCAAACTTGGTGGAAAAATCGCAAAAAATCATTGAGTGGAACAAACCTGGTCCCATGTCGATGGTTTCTTTTGGAAGGTATTAGTTAACAATTTCATTTACAAGGGAAAATGATGCAAGTCTACGGACTTGGCGCACCTTAATTAACCATGCAAGTCTACAGACTTGGCACACCCTCATTCGCTGTACGCTGTCACGAGCGTTCAAACTCTCACAAGGGCACGAGCGTGCCCGAGATCACTTGTAACCAGCTATAAGGTGAAGTAGTTAGTGGCGGATTACCAGTTGTGTGTTTAAGTAGGAAAATGTGGGATATTTGTGAGAAAAAAAATAGAACAGGCTCACAGCGTTAAGATATAATCATGATAAATCAAGAGGTTAAACAGAAGATTTTCTCACCATTTAGCACACTAACTCTGACAGATGCTTCCTTCATGCCCTGCGGCGCACAAATGTATACGCCGGAATCCTGCACTGTGACGTCGGGGATAAGCAGGATACTGGTGGTGACGGGGCCCTTGTCCGTGTTGATGGTCACGCCCTGCCGCGACCCATCAAACGACACCATCTGCAATTTGATTTATTTGGTTTACCACTACCCTAACAGCAGTTACTGGTTCAATGTATTGGTCTGCTACTACTATATTGTGACATTTTGAGGGGAGGGGGAGAATAGTTACTGAAGGGGTGATGGCAGAAGGGGGGGGGGGTAGTAGATGAGGAGGTTGCGATCAAGGGCGTGATGTTGGAATGACTTTCAGTAAGTATCGTCAATGTTTTGACTGTCATCATGAAATGCTTACATGATGATTTTATACAAGATTTGACACTTAACATAATATGCCAGATTTACCAGGCAGGTTTTATTTAGAGGAAGTATGTTAATTTCAATATTTAAAAAAAATATTGAATTTTTTCAAAATGATTATAAACTAAATTGTTGAGAGAACGAAAAGAATATTGTGACAAAGGTGTGAAGACTTATATTAATCACAACAACAGAAACTACATCAACAGCAACAATAAGCAATATATTAATAATAATAATGCAAAAGAAGAATTAAGGTGCGTCCACATGTGCGTACATTTTGTAGCCAACATGTGATCAACTAGAGGAAACACCGATTTACCATACCAGAGTCGGAACCCTGTGCCTCATTTCGTCTTGTCGATCACATGTTGGCGATAAAAAGTACGCACCTTAACTATATTCCGGAGTTTACAAGCTATATAACAAGAAGGTTGGTTAGGATAGCTTAGGTTAATAGTGTATCAGTGGAGGATAGTATGACCAAGGTTTATATATTCTATGGATCTTGGATAAGACGTTGGTGATTGAAGGCGGAATAAATTTGTGTAAGGTATCATCTGGAAAACTGGTAAATCGATTAATATGACAATAAGAATATAAGCAAACATATTTATTACTCCATAGCAATGCCATTTTGTAGGATGATTTATTTAAAGAGGTAATGCAGGGTGTGGAATACCTGAGTGAACTGGAACCCAGTAAGAGGAAAGTGTTGTCACCAGAAAGAGACAGAGGGATCCCCATGTAACTTTAGCCTGAATAGTGAGAACACAAAATTCATGAATGGAGATTTATGAAGTTCATGCTTGCTAATATTATATATCTATATATATATATATATATATATATATATATATATATATATATATATATATATATATATATATATATATATATATATATACATTGTTACGAACCACGCCACCAATTGTCATGATCTTCCCACCCAGCACAACGAACCACGCCATCTAGTGTCCTGATCTACCTACCCAGCACCAAGAGCAACGCCATCTAGGGACAAAACACGAGTATGACTCGTCTTAGTTACCACTCCGGGGTTTCCCTTCTCCATATCCTGGTTGTTGCGTCACCTCCTACAAGTCTTCTTCGTCAGCTCCAGTTCGAGGAGAGTTCAGTTCACTCTGGGAAGTGACCACAGGATCACCTCTCCTGGAAACCTACGGCACAGTGACTACCTACCGTCTTCTACAATACTCAGCCTTACTCGTCAGCCATCTCAGCTCCGCACTTAAGTATTTGTAATCTTATATTGCCTCCCCGCCTCCACCTTGCTTCAAATTATTGTATGTTGTATAAATATGTATATACTGTTAATGTTTAGGTTAAGTATGGTTAAGGGTAAATTATAGAAAGCTGAATATTTTGTTAAGGAATTTATGGTACTTTATTATACACAACAAAAACGCGTATCCTTTGTCTACCCTTTTATAGTCCGATTGTCTTTGCTTTTTCTGTTGTTGCCTGTTGGGATCTGGGTAGACTTTTAACTATATTCTAAATCCCCAACTCGTAACAATATATATATATATCTTGATAAAATCACAAGGGAAAAGGGAAACAACGGAGCTCCGTTGTTTCCCTTTTCCCTTGTGATTTTATCAAAATTTATCTTATCCACGTTTTCATTGTGGATCTACATGAAATATATATATATATATATATATATATATATATATATATATATATATATATATATATATATATTTATATATATATATATACAGTGTCATGATGAGGTGACACAGTTTCAGCAAGGCCATTATATATGCAGCGGATATAGTTATATTTGCAAGTAAATCACTGCAGGTGTGCGTGATCCAAGTATATGCTGATAACCACAAGAAAACACGTAGTTCCCAAGCCTTTCGTGTAATTCATATCTTTAGGGGTGAGTACAGACTAAGGAGAAATACTTGAAAAGACTAATATATACAGAAGAAGAGAGTGAGATTATGTCCCTAGGGGACAGCAGGTGTCCACAATGGTCCGGTCATTAGGCAGTGACCCTTCTAATCTTCATAAGCACAGCAGATGTCCGTAGTCAGGTCAAAGGGCAAGATGACCCAACCTTCTCACCTGGTTACAAATCTTCTTCATTACAAAATTATCCAGTTTGTACATACCATTACTCAAATTCATGTTGACGAATTCGGCATGTTTAATGAGACTGGATTCTATAATGTTCCTACTGACAATTGACTTATAAGGTAATATTGAGAAGGCATCATCCCAGTCAATGCAATGCTTATTATCTCTTATATGAACGAACAGAGCATTGGATTCCTGGCCTGTCCTGTTCTCCCGGCACCTGGAGAAGGAAGTATAAAGGGGTGCGGTGTGTAACTCTTCATGATACATCTTCACTAATATTTGTGACCAGATGCTGAGAAACTAACAGTGTCTCATCAGTTTATTCCAATACTCAACATAATGGTACGAATTAATGTGATAAGAATGGCGGAAGGCTACCACTACGAGGGTGATGCGTTCATAATTTAACACTCGACAATAAGACTAAACTTTCCCTCGTGGTTAGTTATAGGACAATTTGCTTTGTTATTATCTATTTATGAGACGTACTTTGTTGTAGGATCCATTATGGCCAAGGTTCACGACATACGACGGACGCCCTATCCATTGCACAATGGCTGTGACTGGCAGGCAGCCAGTTAGTAATAAGAGTCCTAAACCTAAAGTCCAGAATTGTGTTCTCGTATTGTAGGAGGGAACTCCTTCATACTCACAAAATTTGTATTACTGCGCTACAACTTCTAAGGTTCGTAATTACAATATTCCATCCACAATTAAAGGTTACGAAACAGAACTTTACACTTTATTAAATTGAATAAATAAAGATGAACAGTTCACAATTGCTACAAATAGAAGTGTGGATAGAAATTAACAGGTTGAAGGGATGGGTACAAGAGGAACACATCATCACTAACCTTGTCACGGTGGTACCAGAATACGTTTTCCGGAGGCTCCGGGCTGTCCGGTACCATGCATGTGATGTTCAGGGGCGACCCGAGATCTACGTACAGCTCCGGCCCTGGGGGTATCACCGCCCGTGGCTCTGGTGATGGCAGAAAACACCTTTTGTTATCCCACACACACACACACACACACACACACACGCACACCAATGGTAGCAGAAGGGTAAACCACTTAATATGATGCATCCTATAACTTGCACACCGATAACATGGTTTTATCGCCCAGATCATATAATTCGATGTTAATTTCCTCCACTACAGTAGGACCGTATTCCTCATGCCCACTTAATCACTACCGGTTATGAGGTATTGTCTGTATCGAACAAGAAACACTCACACACTACTACTACTACTATTTATTTTTTCTTGGCCTCCAGCCTCCCTCAATAGACACACCTTCGCTGCCATTTTATTCCATTAAAATTAAATCTCCTGATACAAAAGTAGCTACCCTAGCTGTGTTGAGATAGTTGAGCCGCAGATCTATGCGCCATTCAGTGACTGTTGCCTCATAGTCAATATCTGTGACCGTTGTCGGCTTTGGGGCTGAAGATCTCGTTCCCCTGAGGCAGAGCAATGGTCTGGGCAAGAACCAAAAATCTTCCCCTTATGAGATATCACCACGGCGATTGTGGGAGGTGGCTACCCGTATTAGGGAGGGCAAACTATGAGGATCAAAGTTATACAGTAAATACCTAACCGGAGCTTAGCCGGATAATTTTGCTAATACATATATATGTATGCACACACGAACGTGATGAAGACAAAATTACGAGACATAAATGTCACTTACCTACCACGTTGAGTGTGATGACTCGTGCCCTGGGCGGCCTCGTCGACACCTGACACTCATACTTGCCAGAATCTCGTAACTGAGGAAACTTGATCCTGAGTGACCACACGTCCGACCCCGGCTTGTTCATAGCCTCGAACCTGTCGTCATTAGTGAAAGTGAGGCGACCTACTGTCAGCACGTGGATGTCCTCGTGACGCACCCACGACACCTGTCGACACATGTACACCTACGTTATTAACGTCCTATCCACATGCTTGAACGTATTCACCTATTACAGAGAAAACATCATTAGTAATGTCGAGGTAGGGAACTAACTTCCTAACAGCGATCACAAAGAAATTAGATTCCAGTTAGAATTTCAGGGCAGCCGCAAGGAAAATTCCACTAAAGTCCCAGATTTCAGAAGGGCAAACTTTGATAGTTTGAAGAGGCAGATGAGAGAAGGGGTATCATGCTTGGGGGTGAACTACATGACCTCACATGAGGTGACCTCACACAGTGTACCCACAGAGGGCGACCTCCGAGATTATTATAAGGTATTGGCCGGTAGGGTTAAGACCGAGATAAGAAAAGCAAAGAAGAATAATGAACTGAAGACAGCAAGGGAGATGAAATCAAACCCCAAGGGATTCTATCAAATGAATCAAACTAAAACTCGAGAAAAGATTGGACCAATACAGTCAGTTACCGGCGAGCTAACTGATAACGACGGAGAAATGAGCAATACTGTAATCTGAATAAATAAATTTTAACAGTTTTCACCACCGAAAATTTAAACATGATACCCGAGGCACCGACTCTATACAGAGATAGCGAAGAAAATAAATTAAGCGAGATAGTAGTGACTAGTAACGATGTTAGTAAGCAAATAGACAAACTAAAGCCTAATAAGTCACCAGGTCCAAATGAGATATTTGCCAGAGTATTAAAGGTATGTAAGGAAGAGCTTAGTATGCCCTTAGCAAAGTTGTTTAACATGTCCTTAAAACGGGTGTAGTACCAGAATCCTGGAGGATAGTGAATGTAATACCGATTTTCAAGAAGGGAGATAGATCACTATCCTCTAACTACCGACCACTCAGTCTAATATCAATTGAAGGCAAATTACTGGAAGCAATCATTTCAAACTATTCGAAATCACCTGGAGAAGCACAAGTTGATCAATGATTCCCAACGTGGCTTCACAAGCGGTCGTTCATGTCTAACTAATCTATTAACATAAGAACATAAGAAAGTGGGATACTGCAGGAGGCCGACTGGCCCATACAGGGCAGATCCCTTTCACACCCATCCCAGCACTTCCATGTGCCTATCCAACTTCGTCTTGAAGCTCCCTAGCGTCCCCGA
>CAUDMG010002975.1:0-20000 GCA_958450375.1 Homarus gammarus
TACCACCTCCAAAGTCCTGAAGAAAACCAAAGAAAACCCCCTCATGCAACCTACATACCTTAATCTGAGCGAAGGATAACCATTCACAATTCTAACTAGTATTATTCATGCACACATCAACAACAATGCAAAACCAGGATCCTTTGGAAAAACGATCAGGAAAATGTTTGCTGCAAATAATCTGCCGGAGGTGAAATTCCCAGACGACGCCCCCCTCAACAGAAATATTTAAAATTGTCACCAAGAATAGCCTAGGAATAACCAAACCACAGGAGCACACAACCAAACTAGTCACAGAAGAAAAAGTCATGGAAATAGACCCTATCAGCCAACCAGTTACACCACACCACAAATCATCAGATCCCACAACTCAGACAACAGAGAAACCACAACCTGCAAAAGCTGACCCAACCAAAGCGAAACCAAGAAAACAATCCCACTCTGGCCATCGTGCTCCCCCCCCCCCCCCCCCACCTGCACCAAGCGATGTACAGCCAGCAGACCTAGGAAATGAGATCGGTATCCGCTTCTACTCGGTCAACACACCACCTACAATAACCAATGATAGACTTCTGCAGGAAACCAAGGAAGGCACAGTCAAATTCACCTACGAAGATGTCAGGGTAGAAGAAGCCTACATAGACCAGTTGATAAATGCAGGACTAATAAACACCAAATATAACAAAATTGAAAGAGTAGACATAAATAAGTTTAAGAAAATCAGAACGGGATTAAAGGAGGAAAGGAATAGACGCTCGCCAGGAGATACATGAGCCAGCAAACACCCCACACCAATTTCTCGGGATCCACGACTACTCAAAACAAATCATTAAAGATAATTCAACACAACGTCCTTGCCTGGACTCTGACGAGGAAAACAGAACTTACTAACATATACAGCACAATAGACCCAGACATCATCCTTATCAACGCACATGGTCGAAAAAACAGTGACAAAATCAAGATCTTTAACTACCATGTACATCAAATGAACATCCACGACAAACCAAAAAACGGAATAGCAATAGCTATAAAACGCAACATACAATACAAAATCATTGACAGCTTTCAAAGTAACTTTCTTGCAGCCAAAATAAATACAACAAGAGGCCCAATAACTATTGGAACTTCATATCTAACATTCAGAAGCCCAATATTCCCTACAGGGGACATCTTAAAACTAATGAGGCAAAACAATCCAGCATACTTCATAGGAAACCTCAATGCTAAACACACAACCTTAGGAAACAATATTAGAAACCCGGGAGGAAAAATCCTCCATGCTCTCATCGAACACGGGACAATAACACACCTCGGGCCCAACTTTGCAACTTACGCATCAGCCGGTAACTCTGGGAAACCAGACATTGTTTTAACCAATAGGCATCACCATCTAAAAGCTGGACCCACAACAACCAGTAATCATCTACCCATAATAGCATCTCTATCCACATCCCCGATACAAATTCCATCAATCCCAAGATTTTCACTCAATAGAGCAAATTGGGAAAAATTTATATCGGATCTTAGCAACAACGAACCAACACTACTACACAACAAAGACACAACAGAGATTGACAATTCACTGGATACATGGTACAATGAAGCAACAACAGCAATGAAAAACAACATCCCAAAAACAACATACCGTACATTACCACATGCACAATTAACATATGAAGAGAAAATTATCCAAACCAGATTCACCAATCTATATGAATACACAAAAACACACAGGTGGAGCAATGACAACAGAATATTATACAGAAATCTAAAAGAAGAACTGAAAGACATAAGCAAGAACAAACACAATGAAACATGAACAAGCTGATCAATGATACACGAGCAGAGTACAGAAATCCAAAAGCACTCTGGAAAAAAATAAAAAACCTAATTGACCTCTGACCCAGCTTGGAGAAGGTCGTGCAGATTGTGCTCCCGCTAGAGACCAAAGAAAATGGCCGCTTTGGATCGTTGTGCCGTGGGGGAAGAGGAGGGGAGTGTGGGGAAGGACGACCTCCTTGCCACGCTGTTAAGGCAGCTGGGGAGTGAGGTTGACACTCTACAGGGGGAAAATGAAGCCCTCAGGACGGAACTCCTTCAGGTAGGTGTCCTGCCTAGCAGGACACCTGCGAAGGAGGAGCAGGCGTGGAGAGTGGTTGTCTCCAAGGGGACTAGGGTCAGGCTCAGGAAAGCTGACGAGGGTGTGGAGTGCAGTAACCCTTACCAGGTGCTGCAGGAAGCTGGAGAGGAAGAGAAGAGGCAGGACGGTATGGATCAAGGAGAGGAAAGGGCAGTTGTACAAACCCTGCCCACAGGTAAGGTCGTGGTATTTGGTGACAGCCAGGTGAGGTTTATGGATAGGGCTTTTTGTGCGAGAGATAGGAAACGTAGGACTAGGGTATGTTTTCCTGGGGCTGGGATAGGGCATGTAGCCAAGAGGTTAGACAGAGTTTTGTCAGGGGAGGGTACCAATCCAGTAGTGTGTCTTAGTGTGGGAGGAAACGACATAGGTAAGGTTAGGAGTGAGGAACTTTTCAAGAGGTATAGGGAGGCGCTGGGGAAGATTAGAGATAGGGGAGGGATCCCGATAGTATGTGGTGTCTTGCCTAGAAGAGGGGTTGGTCGTGAATGGCTGTCCAGGGCAATTGCTATTAATTGCCGACTGGAAAAACATTGTGCAAACAATGGTTGGGCATTCATTGATGACTGGCAACGATTTTATGGCAACGACTACCTGTACTGTCGCGACGGAGTACACTTGTCTCGTGAGGGGGTAAAGACGTTGTCTGCATCCCTGGAGCGTGAAATTGTCACTCCGAAGGGGGGGTTTCGCCAGTAGAGAGGGGTCGGGGAAAATGGGAGTCAAAAAACAAGCAGGTCCTGGGAAGTAGTGAAACAGAAGTAGATAATGCTGAAAATATAGTTAGTCACAATAACAAACATCAAAGTAATAAATGTAAAACAGATAGAAACGGAAGAAATATATTGAGTGTTTATTATACTAATAGTAGAAGCCTGTGTAACAAAATGGACCAGCTCAGGGCCATTGTTAGTAAAGAGAACATAGATATAATTGCAATAACGGAAACATGGATAAATTCAAACAGCAAACATTTTTTAGCAGAATTTCATATTCCAGGATATAACCTATTTAAATTTGACAGAGTAGGAAGGAGAGGTGGCGGTGTAGCAGTGTATATCAGGGTGTCATTAAAAAGCTGCAATAAATCAAACATTAAAACAAATAGCGACAATGAAAGTATTTGGGTAGAGATTGGCGAGGGCAGTGAATCCGTAGTCATTGGTGTTATATATAGACCACCTAATTTGAGTAGGAACGATGGTAAATTGCTATGGGAGGAAATAAAGAAGGCATCTGATAGAAACAATGTATGTATTCTAGGCGATTTCAACTTTTCAGGCATAGATTGGAAAAATCAACTGAGCGATAATGAATCTGAAGATTTTCTAGAAGTAGTACAAGATAGTTTTTTATATCAATTCATAAACTCGCCCACTAGAGGAAATAATATCCTCGATTTAGTTCTCAGTAATAATGAAAATCTAGTAAAAGATGTTGGGATTGGAGACGAACTAGGAAACAGTGATCATAAAGCCATATATTTTAACATAATATGGAATGGCAGGAAGAAGGAAAATTCGGCCTTGATCCCGGATTTTAGGAAGGCTAATTACGGTAGCTTAAGGAGAGACCTAAGGGATGACCCTATGGTCAAAAGATTAATCCCCCCCACACCTCCGGAAACTGTCAACTTAGGACAGGATAACCCCGAATTTAATTTAGCAGCTACTTATGAACAATTTATTGCGACAATCAATAATGCTCAAAATAAACAGAAAATTCAGATCGATACGGAATCAACCAAAATGGATGAATAATAGACTCTTAGATCTTCTAGGGAAAAAGAAAGGAGTATATAGAAAAGTTAAGAAAGGCGAAAATCACTTACTTGGTTACTATCAGAACCTAACAAGACAGGTAAAAACAGAAATTAGGAAAGCAAAGAGAAATTATGAAATCAAGGTAGCAAACGAATCGAAAAATAACCCCAAAGCTTTTCATCAACTGTATAAATCAAAGGTTAGAGATACAATAGGTCCCCTTAAAACTACGACAGGAGAAATGACTGATGATGAGTTAGAAATGTGTAGTACGTTAAATAGTCATTTTCGCTCCGTATTCACAAATGAAAACCTAGCACAGTTTCCAGAAGTTCATAAGGTATATAACGACAGTATAGAAAATATGTTGATGAATATCAATATTACTAGTAACGATGTGCTTAAAGTAATTAACAAACTGAAGCCTCATAAATCGCCTGGTCCAGACGAGGTATATGCTAGAATATTAAAAGAATGTAGAGATGAGTTGAGTAATCCATTAGCAGTTTTATTTAATAAGTCATTAGAATCGGGCCTAGTGCCAGAAGCTTGGAAACTTGCAAATGTAGTTCCGATTTTCAAAAAGGGTGATAAATCAATTGCATCAAATTACCGTCCCATTAGTCTCACGTCAATCATAGGCAAGTTGCTAGAGTCAATTATTGCTACAAAAATCAGAAGCCACCTTGAAACATTCAACTTAATTCATTCTTCTCAGCACGGGTTCACCCAGGGACGTTCTTGTCTCACAAATTTGCTTAGCTTTTTCTCAGAAGTATATGAAGCGGTAGATAATGATAAGTCATATGATATAATTTATTTAGATTTCAGTAAAGCATTCGATAGAGTCCCTCATGAGAGATTGATAAGGAAGGTAGAAGCACATGGAATAGGTGGATCATTATTAAAATGGATTAGGTCATGGTTAACTGGTAGGAAACAAAGAGTCAGCATAAATGGATTAAAGTCAGACTGGGGTGCGGTCAAAAGCGGAGTTCCCCAGGGATCTGTATTAGGCCCTCTGCTGTTTGTTATATTCATTAATGATCTTGATTTAGGCATAACTAGTAGGATTAGTAAATTTGCAGATGATACCAAAATGGGGAGAGTGATAAATTCAGACAGTGACTTTGAACACCTTCAAAGAGATCTAGATACCTTACATGAGTGGTCAGTAGACTGGCAAATGAATTTTAATACTGATAAATGCAAGGTACTACAGATAGGGAAGACGAATACAAACGTTAAGTATAAACTAGGTAACACGGAAATAGAAAACTCAGTTTGTGAAAAAGATCTAGGTGTATTTGTTAGCAACGACTTGAAACCTAGAAAACAATGTATTAGCGTTCGCAACAAGGCAAACAGGATTCTTGGGTTCACATCTAGGTCTGTGAGTAACAGAACTGCTGACGTTATCTTGAAACTTTACCTAGCATTAGTGAGGCCACACATGGATTATGCGGTTCAGTTCTGGTGTCCTTATTATAGAATGGACATAGATTCTTTGGAGAGAGTACAAAGAAGAATGACAAAAATGATCCATAACATTAGAAACCTTCCATATAAAGAAAGACTGAAAAGCTTAGGCTTACATTCATTGGAGAGGCATAGAGTTAGGGGAGATATGATAGAGGTGTACAAGTGGGTAAGTGGGATTAACAAGGGTAAAATGGAAGATGTTCTGAAGCTCAGTAATAACGAAATAACTAGAACAAATGGCTTTAAATTAGATAAATTCCGATTCAGAAAAGATATAGGCAAGCACTGGTTTGGTAATAGAGTTGTGGATATGTGGAATAGGCTACCGAGTGCTATACAGGTAGTCGTCGACGTACGACCTACGCAACTTACGTCTGTTCGACTTTACGACCGGCGGTACGACAGTTTCGGCCCCAGCCTCCTGGCGCTGCCGGGAGCTGGAGCCGCGCGCATTCCCGCGCTCAATTACATACACGCTCGCTGGTACAGCACACTTCCCTCCGTGTCTGTTTGCCTTGTGTCTGTCCTTTGTCTTGGAAATTTTTCTTGAACCACCCCCCCCCCCCCAAGATGTCTACCAAGAGGAAACTGTCTTTATCTACTCCTCAACCTGCCAAGAAGCAAAGAAAGGTCATTGATTTCAACACTAAAATGATGGTGATTAAACAGCACGAAGGAGGCAAGAAAGTGAATGTGATTGCACGTGATCTGACGTTATCACACTCTACTGTGTCGACGATTTTGAAGGATAAAGAAAGGATTCGTGAAGCTGTGAAAGGTTCTGCACCCATGCAATCGACAATTATAACGAAGCAACGGACTGGGCCTCTCCACGAAATGGAGAAATTGCTTTACATTTGGATGGAAGATCAGATCCAGAAACGGACACCGTTAAGCCTTTTTACTGTGCAGACGAAGGCTAGAAGTCTATTTCAGACTTTGAAGGAGCGCGCCGGAGAAGACTACAGTCAAGAATTTGCAGCAAGTACTGGCTGGTTCAAGAGATTCAAGAATAGATTTCAATTTCATAATGTTCGAGTGACTGGGGAAGCAGCGAGTGCAGACGAGGAAGGAGCACGTAAGTTTGTTGACAGTCTGGATGAATTAATTATGGATGAGGGATATCTAGCAGAGCAGATATTTAATGTGGATGAAACGGGATTGTATTGGAAACGGATGTCAAAACGCACTTACATCCAAAAAGAAGCCAAAAGCATGTCTGGATTTAAAGCATTTAAGGATAGGCTTACTCTGCTGCTTGGCGGGAACATCGCGGGGTTTAAGCTGAAGCCTTTCTTAATCTTTCATTCAGAAAACCCGCGGGCGTTCAAAAATGTAAACAAGCACACGCTGCCCGTTTACTTTCGTTCTAACAGTAAAGCATGGATGACACAGGCACTGTTTGAAGACTGGTTTATAAATTGTTTTATTCCTCAAGTTCGTGAATATTGTTTGAAGAAAGAAATTCCTTTCAAGATTTTATTGCTACTGGATAGTGCGCCTGGACATCCACCTCATCTATCAGATATTCATCGCGACGTGAAAGTGGTTTTTTTGCCGCCAAACACGACTTCAATTTTGCAGCCTATGGACCAAGGTTCAATTGCTACTTTCAAGGCTATCTATCTCCGAACCACCTTTGCCCAAGCCATAGACGCTATAGATGCCGACCCAGAACTATCGTTGCGTGACTTTTGGAAACAGTACAACATTCTTAAGGGTATCAAGAATCTGGCAAACGCCTGGGAGGCTGTGACGGAGAAGTGCATGAATGGCATCTGGAAAAAGTGTGTCAAGCGCTATGTTCATACTTTTGCAGGATTTGACAGTGAAAATGAGCTTAAATTTATTCGGGAAAAAATAGTAAAACTGGCAAAAGATCTTTCTTTGGAATGTGAAGTGGAAGATGTTGAGGAGTTGCTAGACCAAGAATCAGAAGAACTTACAAATGAAGAGCTAATCGAATTGGAAGAAGAAAAAGTAGCAGAAGAAGAAAGGAGAGAAGCAGCGGACAAAGAAGAGGAGGAGGAGGAGCCACAAAGGACGTTCACCACTAAGGGATTATCAGAAGGTTTATCTCTACTGAATAAACTTCTTACCCATTTTGAAGGAATGGACCCAAACATCGAACGATTTGCAAGCATTGAGCGGATGGCACGCAATTCGTTTCGTCCGTATCAAGAAATTTACGAGGAGAAGAAGAAACGAACAATTCAGACAAAGCTCACCATGTTCATGAAAAAACAACTCCTCCGGCTACCCCAAACGCTGCCCCAGCTGACGACATCGACGATCCACAGCCAAGCACCAGCGGCCAATAAGATGTTTTTTGTATGTTTGTATGTGTTTGTATGTTTTGCAACTAAAATGTTTTATATGTTTTGCACCTGTATTTTTTTTTTTTTTTTTTTTTTTTTTTTGTATGTTGGGTAAATAATAAACCAATTGTACTGTAGTATGCAGTGCTTGACTTAAACCTGACGACCGTAACAATAATGAACAAAGAAAATGTTGATAAAATATGACTTAAAGATGATTATATTATCATTACACATTATAATATACGTAAGGTAATTATAACATATGCCGACTTACGACCAGATCAACTTACGACCGGGCGGTCGTAACCAATCTAGGTCGTAAGTCGACGACGACCTGTAGTAGGATCGGGGACGCTAGGGAGCTTCAAGACGAAGTTGGACAGGCACATGGAAGTGCTGGGATGGGTGTGAAAGGGATCTGCCCTGTATGGGCCAGTCGGCCTCCTGCAGTATCCCACTTTCTTATGTTCTTATGTTCTAATGGGAACTAATTCGGAAGAAACTAGCTACATAAAGGACAAAAACGGTAGAAAGGTAACAGAACCACACAATAAAGAACCAATATTTAGAGAATTCTGGAAAGACATATTCAGAATCAACGACGAAGACAATAGAAGCTTCTGCCAAGAAACAGAACAGGCAACTAGAACATATTTGAGCCAGAACACAGAGAAATGGAAACCTACCAGGAAAATCAACCTCAATTCATTAAACATCAACAACCCAATAATTGCTCCATTAACTCAAAATGATATTGAAAAAACAATAGCAAGCTTCAAGAACAAAGCACCTGGCATTAGCCAAATTAATAAAATCGTACTACAAAACATTCCTGAGTCTATGATCGAACAGCTTTAAAATATATACATTGCCTCACTTGCAACTGGCTTCTTCCCTACCAAATTTAAAATAGCCAAAATCAGAGTCATCCCGAAAGCAGGAAAGAACCATACCCAAGCAGAGAACTACAGACCTATCTCACTACTGGAAACACCCGGTAAAATATTGGAAAAAGTAGTCAACCACACTCAGAAATTTTCAAGACCTAGAAAACAAATATAACCCGAGACAGCACGGCTTTCGGAAAAATCGAGGAACCAACACAGCAATAGCACTAATATACGAATCAATTGCAAATGCTGCAAGCAACAGAGACCAATGTAATATAATTCTAAGAGATGTGTCAAAAGCATTTGATACAGTCTGGCATGAAGGACTGAAGTTGAAAATAATCAAAATGGACATGCCTACCAATATCACAACACTACTATGCAATTTCTTAGACAACAGAAAGGCCAAATTAATCATCGACCACCATCTAGGACAAACTTTCAACCTTCATAGCGGAGTTCCCCAAGGCAGTATTATATCGCCGACATTATACACTGTATACACAGCAGACATGCCACAACCACGGCAATCAGAATATATAGCAAGCGCAGATGATGTCACACAGATAGTCAGGTACTCAGGAAAATCCAAACAAATGATGGCCAGTAGAACACGCAGAGAAATAGAGATAATAAATAACTATGAAAGAAAATGGAAGATAAAAACCAATGTCCAAAAACTCAAAATAATTCACATCACAAAAACAAACCCCTACCCTATTATTGTCAACAACCAACAAATACCATATGCTGCCAACGGAAAAATATTAGGACTCGAGATAACCAGAAACGGAATAATCCCCGAAATCAACGAAAGAATAGCTATGGCAAAATCACAACTTACAAAGCTCAGAAGATTCCGCCAATTAAACACCAACACGCAATTGCACCTATACAAAGCACTGATCAGATCACACTTAGAATACCCTCCGATACCTCTGAACACAATCGCAAGAACAAATCAACTTAAATTTCAAGCAGTGCAAAATATAGCCCTCAGAAGAGCGGCAAAACACCAACCACCATACACACAAACAGCACAAGACATACACACAGAACACGGCATAGACCCACTCAACACCAGAATACACACCCAAGCAAATGCAATATGGGAAAAAATCCAGCAAGAACAGGATCCCATACTAAACCAACTAATTGAGGAAAACAACAACACATCGCACGGATGGTGGCCTAGAAGCAGAAAAAATGATCACGAAGAACCAGAGCCTCTATATACACAATAAAAAAAGAACCAAAGGATGGGCACAACTCTCCAGTCACTCAAGGACCTGGAGGGACCCCACAAATAAACAAAGACCTAAAAGTTCACAAAGACCCACAATAAAAAACTAAAAACGAAAAAGATGGGGATCATCCCTCCAGTGCCACAAGGACCTGGAGGGACCCCATCCCCCTAACATAATATGCCTCAAGGAAACATCAAATAGAACAACTTAGCTTAGCTTAGACCGGCCTTCCCTAACCGCATGAGTCCTCTAATGCAGCACTGTTGATGGAGACAAAAACCTCGTCACCGCAAGGTGGATAGCCCACCTGCTGTTAACCTCCTCTATTTCCCACTTCTGAACTTTACCTTGCACCCTCAGAGCTAATGCTCTCTTCTCTCCGTATCACCGACCACCTGTGACAGAGACTTCGATCTAGGTAGACTGCTGGACCAGGAGCTGTGAAGACTTGCCTTTTCTGCTGCATGTTTGAGCAGTTTGCAACTTCGTTGTGATTGGACACTCAATCCTATTGAATGACCTTATCCAACATAGCGACTGTGCAATTACCATCTCAGATTGTACAAGAAACATTCAAACTTCTGGAAAACATATATTTGGCCTCCCCAAATTTTGACTACTCCTAGTGCGTCTACGTCCTGGATTGGCCAATCAGCGGTGCCCCACGGTGGCGTGATACATGCACGTTTACTGCGGTGCTCTGATTGGCTAACCGAACGTGGTGTGGTAGGGAGACTGTCTCTACTCTCTAAGTCGTCCTCTTTCCTTTTTTCATCCCCCTCATGCACTCCGTTCCTTGAACGGGAGGCGGGACTTAGTGATATGGTCGATCCGGCAAGGGAACCTGTGATAGTGCAGGACACCCCTTGTCCGGGGGTCACCGGTAGGTGGCAACTTATTTAGACTTTAACTTATAGTCACAAGTAACCTGGGCGCAGAACCCTACGAGCCCGACGCCCGTCCAAGGGGGGGTGACGGGTCACTGCTCCCAGGCAGGAGCCCTGTGTTATAGATAGGATTGGGATGTAATCAGGGGGGATGACCACAAGCATTAGGATTAAACATAGAGATAAGGGACACTCTTTTGGAAGAGGAAAAGTGGTAGAAATAACTTTTAAAAAATTACAAGTCCCATTAACAAGAAAATTTAGCACCAACGAAGGTTTCAAAGTAATCTGTAAAGATGACTTTGACTCAGACAAAATCCTCTCAAAAGAAGCCAGAGATATTTTTTACAATGAAGGACTTGTTGTCATGCCACCAGAACAAAAATCAAAAAAAATCAGTTTTCGTTCACCAAGAGATTGGGAGGAAGACATCTGAAGATATGAAAGATGAACTGGAACGCCAAAACAGTTGGATGAAGATCGAGGAAGTCATCAAGATAAAAGACTACACTCATGTTTTCAAGATTACCTTCGAAGAAGTTTCAATGGCTGAAAAAGTATTACAACAGGGCTTTCTAATATTTAACATATCAGTAACACCTCATCAAATAAAGAAGGAAACATTTATCAGTCTGCAAACTTGCTTTTCCTGTTACAAATATGAAGAACACACATGACGAGTATGATATGTCTCTCAGAGAACGTGGGAGTGTTAGCTTTTCTAGGCTGACACTTACGTAGGAGTATGTGACCTATGAACCCAGGCTAATACTACACAAGTGTTTACCCTGTGAGCTGTGCTTTACTATATTACTGTTGTGAGTTAGTCATGTTATTGTTCATTTCCTCGTACTATATTGTGTACTAAAGTGATTGACCCTCCCTCCCCCTACGCTCTTCTCGGCTAACAACAGACCGGGATGGAACTGCTTACTGAATTCACTTTTATAATTTTGACCTTGTCATAATTTATTTGCACATTCTGTTTGAATGAATGTGTGTGCATGTAACAGCTGACAAGAAAATGAAGAAATTTACGTATATCTACCCAAAACTGCGGGTTGATCAATAACGTATTGTATCCACTGAATTTAACGGAATCCATTATAACAAACTCGATTTAGCGGAAGGAATTTTTTCCGTTTTTCACTATTTAGTTAACTAGTTCGCTAAACCGAGACTAATTCCGTTAATACACTCCTCCACGTAGACACAGGATATATACATAAACATTATTCATGGCTTACCTTAACTAGGGGGTTCAGTCTTTTCTTTTATTACCAAACTTTTTTTTTCCCAATTGTTAGCCACACTTTTCACTTACTCCCCCACCACTTCCTATCTGAGACTTCTGAGAGACTTTCGGCATGTCGAAGCACAGTACACTTATTTGACCAAGAGGTGGCAGTGAACAACACACCTGGTGGTGGCAGGACACAGACTGAGTGGGTGTAAACAAATCCCACACACCAAGCGGTGCATTTGGCATGGAATTTAACGGAATCTCGCTCAATTTAGTGAATACTGTAGTTCGCTAAATCGAACGAAAATAATGGAAAGTTCAATATAGTGGAAATTTTTATTTAACGGAAAGGGGCGACTGGAACTACAGTAGTTCATTAAATGGAGAGAATACCGTAACTCCCAGCTGAGCCTCACCCGCTCCGAGTGGTCAGTCGACAATTCAGCTGCACAATATTTCTCGTTAGCCTTCGTAAGATATTATTTCTCGTTTGTTTCGTCAGCGATTAAATCACTTAGTGATTTGTTTTTCAGGATCGCATCCCAATCACTAAATGACACATCCCTATAGAGAGATCGATGAAGACTAAATCCTTAACATGATGGTGCACATAATTTGAGGATCTCTGATATTTTAAAGATAATACTTTTTATCAACTACTGTATATAATATTCCTTTATGGTAAGGCCTTTCTTGGTTTTGTATTAATACAGTATTGTGTATTAATGAGCAAAAGTGTTGTATTTAAGTTTTGAATTATATATAATCTACTGATACACCCTTCTATTTTACAGCTACAATACCTTCCCTTGATGACATTGATTATGGTGATGCTGGTAAGTGTGTATGTTTGGTACAGTATGCATGTCTATTCCTCCACACTAGGGTAGACAAAAGTTTATGCTTGGAAAAGTAATTTGTAGCAATATATTTGTGTGTATCAGTTTATCCATATGTACTTCATTAAGCCTTTTTAACCCTGTTTATAGTAATATTGATTTAAAAATAGTAATTTTGGGTGTTGGTAGCCATTTTTAATCATTTTTCCATGAAAAATTAACTGCTAAAGTTCAAGACATTTTCATAAAACAGCTTGATTGTAATTATTGGGGATCTAAGTAGTTTAAGGGTTTATAGATTACTGTACAGAGAATTAATCTAACTGATTCCTATCTTTTTCATGTACAGTATCTTGTATGTATTTGATGTACGAAGATGGCAATGATGACAGAGTTCCAGAATATGTTACGTCGCCAGGTAAGCCCCTTGTATTATTATTAAAGTGCGACAGCATTAGTTTACCCAAACAAAATACAGAGGAGCTTGTGGCCGATATCTTGGCTTCAGTGTCATTGTCTTCATTAACATTGTATAATATTATCAGAAGACAAAACTGTACCTGCATAGCCTATCTACAGTGAAGAGTGATGTTATATTCCTTGTAAAAATAAATTTGGTAATGGAATTCTGCACTAATGTTGACAATTAAAACCTAAAGGTCAACTCCAGTCTCATATTTTTTTTAGTTACTGTTGGTACTTTCCACAAAAAAGATCAAAGTTTGAAACAAAAACTTTGAGCATCGTTGTGTAAACCTGAGACTCATTTGTAGAAAATACACAAAAATGCCTTCTGGAGCAAACCATGGTTGTGAGACTCTTGGTCTGAGTGACAGGAGAAAGAAAGCTCAAATGAATCCATTCAATCACAAATTAGCATTACTACTATCTTGGTATTACAGGCAATGGCCGTCATACAATGGATCAATATGCTCTCAATCAGTTATATGACAAAGAAATTAACACCATTTACCGTTATGCGATGGTTAAAGATCAGTTTTACGATGGTTGCTACCCAAATACTTTTAAAGTAGATAATATGCTAAAATCGTCCACCTAAGATTGTAAGAGGGTTTTTTTCTAAGGTGTTTGTCCATTTTTGGTTAAGTACCCCACAATAACACAAGAGGACTGGAGTTGACCCTCAAACTTTTAATCAATCACATTTTAGGAACCACTTAGGGAATATAATTAATTCAATGTTAGGAATGTTCCAACACAGGTGAATTGTGATATTTTTTTAATGTTAATGATGGTAATGAGTGTGTATTTGTCAACGCATCTCATGACCGGTGCAGTATGGAGGATCCCAGCACACAAGACATATCCCACAACTGTTGCCTAATTTAAATGTCATGCTTTGTTTTTGTTGAACAATCTGGCAACTGCCCCAAAGCTGTGTAAGCCTCTCGCCCACTAATACTGTATTGGCTGGACTTTGTCCAAATCAAGACGCATGCTTCTGCTTGTGTGCAGCTCCCCACACAAGGGGAAATAGATGCCAATATACTGTACTTTATATGATACAGGAAACAAGGATGACCCTTCCATGCATGGCGACCACAGTGATGTAGGTAAAGATGGTGATTCCTCAAGGTTTAACAAGTGTCTCTAGTAAATCAGGGGGTAATTTGAGTGACAAGGAAGACAAACATTATGGCAGTGCTGTGAGGCTCCCACAAGTGTGTGTACTTTGTATACTTCCCGACCCCTGAAATTTGATGATGAAAATCAGGATTTTATTTTTTGAATTGGAAATACCCTGATTTTTCCTGATATCCACCCGTCCAGTGGGAAATAACCACGAGTTGGCATCACCATCATCAGAGGATTACTGGCAACCTAGTCTTGATATATTAAGACTCCAAATAGTAACTTAATAATAGGGAAGTAGAAGTACATATGAATTATCTTAATTGCTGTACTTATTGCCTTCTATCAGATACAACTCATTTTATATCTTTGCAGGGTTACTTAAACACTCCCCGTCAAAGGCTTGGTGTGGGATATGAATCTGGCTGACTCCAGTGACTGAAAATACTATACAGGGAAAAGTATCCATTACATTTTGTTAAGTGTTTATAGTGCTCAGTGACACAAAATTATACTCTTAGTGTGATCTCAGTGATACTATACTGTGATGTTCTGTACTGTACTGCCAGAGCCATTTATAATGAAACTACAGTACTGTATTATTAAGTAAGGCTAAGAATTGAGTGAATAAGGAAACTTGCCTTTCAACATATTCATTTTTACTGGTGTTGTCATTGTTCAAGCTGGTGAACAATGATTCAATCCAGTGTTATTTTATTACACAAATCTTTATTATCATTTTATTTTAAGCACACCAAGAAATATACTTGTTAATGTACCAATTAATTACACAAAGGATTAATAAACTTAGTACAGTATAATGAAAGTTTGTGTTGAATGAAATTTGTATTCCCATATTTTGAGTGTGCTTTTATGTGGTGACATAATTCCTTGAAGTACCTCTTTATCATAGGGGACGTTTGGATCCACAGTACAAGGGAGAGCCATCTCATGGTTCTAACACATTTTGCCTTTCATTGTCACACATTCAGTAATTGGAAAATAGTACATAAATTTTTATTAATACTGAATTATGAATAGTGTAATTAGAATCCAGTATTTCTGCATATTTTCTTTAGTATGAATTTTTTCAGTTTATTATCTTCAGTAAATCAAAAGATGCTTACCGACAGTGTTTCATAAACAATGGCAAAAAAAAAAAAAATTCCGTTAGAAATGTCATAGAAGTGCAAGGAAATTAAAGATAGTTCTTTATAAATTGCTCAATCAAATACAGTAATATTACTCACTTACAGTTGTGAATTTCCTCAGGTTATTAGTTGCTAAGGAAGCTAAAAGTGGATGAAACTCAGTTGATAAGTCAGTTGTCAGTGATGGCAGCTTGTAAGTGAACAATGTGTTACAACTTGGTTTATACTGTCCTCGCATCTCAAACCTCGCACATTCTGCCGACGCAGAAAATATCACTAATGCATTACAGAAATGAAGGTTTAACTTTTGTATTATACAGTGGTCGATCGACTAACAAACGGATCAATTAACGAAATTTCGGGTAACAAATAAGATATTATAAGGATTTTCAGTTCCATTAACTAACAAAACTTCGATTAACGAAAGCCTTAGGAGAGACACGCTTTGTTGTGCTCATCAGTTGATCGGCTAGTCCGCCAATACAGTAATCGGTTCTACGTTAACATTCATTTCCAGTGGAGTAAATATCAAGAAATTTGTGTTATTGAATATTTTTGCATTTTTTATATTAAAATTATTGGTCATTCTAAAATTTAGCCATCCAAGCTCTGTCTACATATAGTTTTTTAACTAATATTTTTGGCTCTACATATGTGACTTTATTAGTTTATTTTTACTCATTTACATGCACACACTGTCCTAAGGGCAAAGCTGTACTGTACATGTGTGGTATGAGGAACTCCAGAGACAACTATTTTGTAATTTAGAATATTTTTGATATGGATATATATTTTTGTAAGCCCAAAGGAGGAAAACAAATATATTTTGTAGATTCAAAATGGAATTTGGAGAGACGCTACAGCGTGGTTTACATTACAAAGAAGTGTCGGGTGGGCCCAGTAACAGGTGTGTCACACATATTTCTTGCTCTGTTAGGGTGTGCTTGATAGATTGAGCATAATAAGTGTTATATGAAGAATGTAATGATCTCGTGGAGATAGTTTGTAAGCCAGAATAAGGCTAATACTAGCTTTGCTCTACAGACATTCACCCTGGAGTGAGTCTACCCCAACAGCCTGCCCCCTGTGTTATGCTGCTGGGTTGGGTTTATTATGCACTGTTTAGTTCCTACTACTGTGTGGTACCAGTATGTGAATATAACAACAGCTGATGCTTGTTTTGTGTACAATGTATAATAACTAGTTATGTCTGATCTAGGTCCCGGCCTTTCCTACCTCGGGTGATTTATAGAGTAAATAAAGGAGAGAAAACTACAAGTGTGTGTCATATCCCTGCTATGGGAGTTCCCTGCTTTGTACTTTGCTACACATGTACTAAAAATAATGTACAAAATGATTACTAAGATTGTTGTCTAGTGCAAGCTATAGCATGATTATATTCAAATTAATCACAATCATATAAGATTTCCAGCAATGTAAATTATATTCTCTCCGGTCACTTCTGTGACATTTTATAAGCAAAACACAAAAACTCAATCTAAAGGACATAAATAAACAAAAAATACTTCACTAGACCTTCGGCACAACTGTCAAACATGTCACTGCTCCCCCCACCCCCACCTTCCCAGCCCTTCAACTTTGTTTTGCACAAAATGAGAATATTCTGGTTCCATTTGCTCATCATATTCACCATTCCTTCATTACATCCATACAAATCCCAGAACTTCAATTTTAAGCTTTAATCACATTTTAGTCTAAACAAAAATAGATGGGGTTAATATCCCCAGGATATGGAAGGGGTTATATATTGAGCCCCAAGCAAATTACATGTTCCTTTCCCTATGTAAATTAATTTCGGTTCAAGATATACACTATAGATAAAGTAGCTATGTTTATTTACCACTTGAAGTGGAGGCTTCTGCATCAAGCTTTCTTTTTCTTGTGTCTTTTTCTCTTCACTTCTTCATTTTGAGGCTGTGGTTTTTTTTATTTCTCTTTTCACAAGATAGAGAGTTTGGATTCTTGGGTTTCTTCTTCTTTGGTGGTGGTGGTTGGTCACCTTCTCCAACGTATTTACGCTTGAGAGATTTCAATGTTTTTTCTTCATGATCAGTTAATAACCTAAAAACAAAAAGGAAATAAGTTATCTTTACAAAGAAATGCATTTATGCCTGCATATCCTCTTGCATCTGTCAAGATTCATTCATGCATGATATTTGAAACTGCCTAGAAAAAAAAGATACATACACATTATATATATACATATACACACACACATATATATACATATACACACACACACACATATATACATATACACACACACACATATATACATATACACACACACACACACTGTCACTATGTTGAAATGAACTGTAGTTTGAGCTTTTCCACATCCAGTTATTATATGTCTTATTTGTGTCACTTATGTTACTTGTATATTATTTGTAATTCGTAACCCATTCCCCAAATATGTAACTGTATATTTTCAGCCTTCTGGCTGCCAAGCTCTTTCAATAAACCGTTAATTATTATTATTATTATTACACACATATATATATATATATATATATATATATGCTGATAACCACCAGGAAAGAAGAAGACACGAAGTTCCCAAGCGCTTTCGTGTAATTCACATCATCTAGTCTGTACTCACCCCTGAAGATGTGAATTACACGAAAGCGCTTGGGAACTTCGTGTCTTCTTCTTTCCTGGTGGTTATCAGCATATATCCTAGATCACGCGCACCTACAGTGATTTACTTGCATATATATATATATATATATATATATATTATATATATATATATATATATATATATATATATATATATATATATATATATATATATATATATATATATATATATGCAAGTAAATCACTGTAGGTGCGCGTGATCTAGGTATATGCTGATAACCACCAGGAAAGAAGAAAACACGAAGTTCCCAAGCGCTTTCGTGTAATTCACATCTTCAGGGGTGAGTACAGACTAGATAGAGTAATGCAGAACAAGATGAATATATACAGAGGAGGGTGAGACCAGGTCCACAATGGTCAGGTAATGACCCTGAAGATGTGAATTACACGAAAGCGCTTGGGAACTTCGTGTTTTCTTCTTTCCTGGTGGTTATCAGCATATATATATATATATATATATATATATATATATATATATATATATATATATATATATATATATAATATATATATATATATATATATATATACACACACACACACAGTTAACCCTCACTTTACGCGGTTAATGTAACCCGGAGGGTCCCGCGTAAAGTGAGAAACGCGTAAAGTGAATAACATAACATGTGGGATCAATTGAAATGGAGTCCGGGCCGATCCCCAAACTCCACTTTTTGACGACACACAACTATGTTGTAGTAAAAATTTTATCTTAACTTTATGATGGTATGAAAAAACAAGTAATATAGAAGAGGTTAGGTTAGGAAAACTAAAGGTTAACATAGGAAAAATAAAGGTTAGGTTAGAAAACTAAAAATTAGGTGGAACACTTACAGTAGTAGAAGAGATGGGTCGGCATACGGGGATGGAGGCTGGTTCCGAGGCAGAGGGCAGATTACTGGCCCTCAGGTGAATCACCATTACTAGGTGAATCACCATCAATGTCACTTACAGTTGTCAGGGCTTCCCTGACAAACCCCTCAAAGTCATCTTCACTGCCACTATCACTGGCTTGGGCTGGCTGTGGTGGTTTGCGGGCGAAGAAATCTGTTATGCTTTACTGACGGCTGGCGTTGATGTTGTCGTGATACACCTTGATGTACGGCTCCATAGCCTGCACCAGCCGGGTATGGAAGATTTCATAGCGGTCATCGTCATTGTCGCGGGAAAGGAAGGACTTCATTTTCTCTGCACACTCCATGGCACCCTTAATATCACTATGACTTAAACTGTGTTCTTCGGAGAATGACGCACCTTCTTCCTCCTCTTCACTGACGTGTTCTTCTTCCAACATCTCGTCGGCAGTCACTTCAGGATCTCTGATCACCTCCAGGATGTCGTCGTTGGTGGTCTCGGAGAAGCCTGGAACTGTAACAGTCTGCGCAGCTTCTCTGGCAAGGTCCACTGCTACTGCAACATTCTGAACCTCACCAGTCACAGATTGACTCCTCCTCTCACCTGGTATTCCATACAACACATGTCTCCATGCGTGACGAATTGTAGCAATAGACAGCTGATCCCATGACTCCACCAAGAAGTCCACAGCTTTCTTGATGTTAAATACTCTCCAGAATTGTTTGAACAGTATTTTTTGCTGTTCCAACTGTTGATCCTCATCTTCTTCGCTCTTGCTATCGGTGGTGGTGTCACTCAGGTTACGCAACTCTTCCCTGGTGTTGGTGGAGCTGGAATTTTTTTGTTGAGAATGCAGCTTTTACATTACAGATTAACTCTTGGTCCATGGGCTGTAATATAGACATAGTGTTGGGAGGAAGGA
>CAUDMG010002975.1:25000-30419 GCA_958450375.1 Homarus gammarus
AATATTCTTTATTTACAGCTAGTTTAACTTTGAAAAATACGTGTTGCCATTGTTTGAATCCAGCATGGGGCCTAAGAGATCAAGAAAAGTGATTTCAATCCAAATAAAGCAGGAAATAATAAAAAAAACACGAACAAGGTATTAAAGCAAATGCGCTATGCAAAGAATATGTCATGTCGGCATCAACTGTGTCGACAATTCTTGCACAAAAAGACAAATTTAAGGAAGTGAACGTGAGAGACAAATCTACAAGAGTGTTTAAAAGTAGATCCCTAATCGTAGAAACTGAGAGGTTACTTATCATCTGGATTAGGGAAAAACAGATGAAAGGTGATTCAGTTTCTGGTGATTTCATTTGTGAAAGAGCCAGGGAGATTTATGAACATTTAAAGGCAGATCAACCTGGTTCTTCAGGAACAGAATTTGAAGATTTTCGGGCCAGCAAAGGCTGGTTCGAAAAATTTAAGAAAAGAAGTGACATTTTAAGTGTTGTTAGGCATGGTGAAGCTGCTAGTGCTGATAAAGAAGGGGCAGCAAAGTTTTTAATTGAATTTAAAAAACTGATGGAAGAAGAAAATTATCTTCCACAGCAAGTGTTCAATGTGGACGAAACTGGGCTGTTCTGGAAAAAGATGCCCAAAAGAACATTCATCACCAAGGATGAAGCCTCTTTACCTGGGCATAAACCCATGAAAGACCGTCTCACTCTACTGCTTGGTGCCAATGCTTCAGGGGATTTCCGACTGAAGCCTATGCTTGTCTACCACTCTGAAAACCCCAGGGTGTTCAAGCAACAGAAAGTGGTAAGAACAATGCTTGGAGTTTATTGGAAGTCCAACCGTAAGGCATGGGTGACAAGACAGTTCTTTAATGAATGGGCTGTTGATGTGTTTTGCCCCTCTGTCAAGAGCTACCTAACCACCAATAAACTTCCTTTAAAGGCTCTTCTCCTCATGGATAATGCTCCTGGTCATGACCCTGACCTTGCCAGAAATTTGGAGTATCAATTTGACTTTGTGAAAGTGTTGTTTTTGCCTCCAAACACTACATCACTCATACAGCCAATGGACCAGAATGTAATCAGCAACTTCAAGAAGTTGTACATGAAGAAAATGTTTAGGAGGTGTCATCAGGCAACTTCCATTGATCCTGAACTAACACTGAAACAGTTCTGGAAGACACAATTCAACGTCCTGGAGGCTGTAAAATTGATTGTGTCATCATGGCAAGAAGTCTCCAATAGAACCCTCAATTCTTCATGGAAAGCACTGTGGCCATCAGTAGTCCATGATTTTGAGGGATTTGAGGAGGACACAGAGTTGGACCAGGAGATTGTGTCCATTGGTCAGTCATTGGGCCTTGAAGTGGAGGAGGAGGATGTGGAAGAGCTTGTGATGTCTCATGAGGAGGAACTTACTCCTGATGACTTGAAGCAACTGGATGAGATGTTACGGGTAGAGGCTGACAGTGGTGAGGAGGAAATTGAAAGTGATGACCATATGTCAGCTAAACAGTTGAAAGATGTGATTTACCACTGGGAGAAGTTCAGGGAACTGGCTTCAAAGCACCCAGAAGTGGAAAAAACTGAACTAACTTTGTGTCATGTTGAGGACTCAGTGGTCTCCTTCTTTAAACATAAGTTAATGGTGAGGAGGACAGGTGCCCCACAGACCACAATTGACACTTTCTTCAGTAAAAGGCAGAGGGAACAAGATGCTAGCCCTCAGCCTTCCACTTCAAGAAGGAGAGAGGATGTTCATGGTGGAGAATCTGTCAGTCCAGAGGTTCCTGACATTTTCATGGAAGGTGACTCACCTTCCAAGAAGCAGTAAAATGCTTCTCCTCCACCTCCACTTCCTTCTCTTCTCCCTTCTCCTCCTGCACCTCCCACTTCAAATGCACATCATCACCATCATCCAGGAGCCTTCTACATACACACCTCAAAGTAAGTAAATTTTTCCGCCATTTTTGTTGAAGTTAGGAAATTTTCGGTGAGCTGGAACCAATTACCCAAAAACCCATTGAAACAATGGTTTCGGTTAACGAACGTTTCGGTTAACGAACGACCTTCTGGAACGGATTGAGTTCGTTAACCGAGGGGCCACTGTATATATATAAAAATATAAATATATATATATATACATATATATATATATATATATATATATATATATATATATAATATATATATATATATATATATATATATAAAAATATATATATATATATATATATATATATATATATATATATATATATATATATATATATAATATATATATATATATATATATATATATATATATATATATATATATAAAAATATAAAAATTATATATAAAAATATATATATATATATATATATATATATATATATATATATATTATATATATATATATATATATATATATATATATATATATATATATATATATCAGTGGCGACTCCGGCACTCGGGCTCCTCGGGCTTAGCCCGAGTCCTAGATTTGGTCAAATGAACGAGTATCTGCTTTCTATGTAATCTGCCAACACTGGCTGATTACAGGGAGCCTGGTCGCAGTTCATATATCACCGTTCAGTGTCTGGCGGTCGTCCTATAGCTCACCAGTGTCAAAAAATATCGTTCGTGGCAGATAGTCTCTTGACATCGTTCACTCATGCCTGACTCAGGCTTATAAGTTAAAGCCCCAGCTGTTGTCCCTAATCGTGAAAATTAGAAGTAATTCAAATCCAAGCTTTTTTTTAACAATAGCTTTCTATAGAGCTTAGGATTTAAATTCCAATCTATGAAATGTTTCCGTTCTACAATATTCTTACAGGAACGAAAAAATGTCCAGTAACTAGGGCTAACTGGAAATAGCCTGGTAGGAGTAAAAGATTAACTGGCACCTCTTCGCACGCTTCTCTTACCGGCCACGGCATCTGTCAGTTCGCTGACGTTTGCAACAGGGTACACTGTTGTTCTTTGATTGTTTGCTGTGCTTCTGTTCTTTGTGTGTAAAGATCAGTTGTTTTATTTTTATTTCTACCCATAACATAGAAATGGAGAAAGACATAGTGCTAGATATAAAAAATAAGCCATTTGGTGCAAGAAATATTGCTGAAAAACGAGAAATTCTTCGTACAGGCAGGCCGACTCCTGCATTGAAAACTAAAGTTGGAAGTAGAACATTCCAGATAAAATGGTATGAACAGATTGGTTGGATTTGTGCAAGTAGCGTCACAGAGAAACTCTACTGCTGGCCGTGTTTGTTGTTTAAACCAAAAGCTAATCAGTCGTGGACAGATGGAGGTTATAATAATTATAAAAATGTCTTGAGCGACTGTAAGCATCACAGTAAATCACTGAGTCATTTAAGTAATTATAAAAGCTTGAAAACTTTCGGACAGTATGATATTGTGACAGCTATTAGTGAGTCTGCTAAACTGGAGAAAGAACGGCATAACAAAGCAGTTGAAGAAAATAGACAATATTTAAAACAGTTAACAAATGCAGTGTTATACCTGAGTAAACAAGAGTTGCCTTTGCGTGGACATGATGAAGGAAGTGACAGCCTAAATAGAGGAAATTACCGTGAACTATTGCAGTGCTTTGCTGAAATCGACAGCGTGTTTGCTTCTAGACTTTCTACTAAAGAGGGGTCGAAACGCGCTTTTAGTAAATTTACGTCTTCCAGTACCAAACGGAAAAGCGTTTTCAGACAGTTTAATGTCAATATTCCATCACTGTGCGAAACAAGATGGTGCTATAGATCGAGAACCGTGTCATCCATAAAACTGATGCATGGAAACCTAAAAAGTGCCTTCACAAGTATTCTAGACACTAGTGAAAAGTGGGATGAAGATACACTTTGTCAAACAGACAATCTATTGGCAAAGTTGAATGATTTCACATTCATGTTCTTCATCAATTGCTTTCATAACATACTTTCACAGGCTGGAAAACTGTTTGATGTCCTACAGTGTAAGCAACTTGACATAGAGCGGGGTCAGAATAAAATAAATGACTTCATTCATTGTATTGAAGGTTATCGTAACGACGAACATTACGAAAACATCCTGCAAGATACAGCTGCTGTCATTGAATAGGCAGATGAGTCCGAGCCTCCTCCCAGAAAAAGAGTCAGGGGTGCACAAGTTAATTACAAAACGACGTACAGGTAGTCGTCGACTTACGACCTATGCGACTTACGTCTGTTCGACTTTACGACCGGCGGTACGACAGTTTTGGCCCCAGCCTCCTGGCGCTGCTGGGAGCTGGAGCCGCGCGCATCCCCGCGCTCAATTACAAACACGCTCGCTGGTACAGCACTGGTACAGCACACTTCCCTCCGTGTCTGTTTGCCTTGTGCCTTTCTTTTGTCTTGGAAATTTTTCTTGAACCACCACCCCCCCAAGATGTCTACCAAGAGGAAACTGTCTTCATCTACTCCTCAAAGATGATTATATTATCATTACACATTATAATATACGTAAGGTAATTAAATTGTACTGTAGTATGCAGTGATTTACTTAAACCTGACGACCGTAACAATAATGAACAAAGAAAATGTTGATAAAATATGACTTAAAGATGATTATATTATCATTACACATTATAATATACGTAAGGTAATTATAACATAGGCCGACTTACGACCAGATCAACTTACGACCGGGCGGCCGTAACCAATCTAGGTCGTAAGTCGACGACTACCTGTATTTTGAAATAATTGATAACATTCTAATGTCCTCGCGAGAGCGATTTGCTGGCATTCAGGAGTATGCATTTTTTGAATTACTAGACGTTAATAAGTTTGAAGAGCTTGCTAACTCATTTCCCATGCAACATATGGACTCTCTACAAAACAAATACCCCTGTATTTTTGACTGCAAGAGCTTAGTGAATGAGCCAAAATATATGTATATTGACAGTGACTTCAAAAAGTGCAAGTCAATCAACTCCATTTTAGAATTACTCTATAAATTGGAGTTGACTTCCGCTATGCCGGAATCCATTAAACTAATTCAGCTGCTGCTAACCATCCCCGTAACATCAGTCGCTAATGAGAGAAGTTTCTCAACGTTAGATAGAATCCGCTCATATCTGAGAAGCACAATGGCCCAAGAACGGCTATCTTCACTGGCTCGCATTTCCATCGAGAAAAGCCTCTTGAACGACTTGGACAACATGTCCAGAGTGATGGGAGAGCGCTCCGTTCTGCTGTCTGGTTCCAGACTCGTACCACTATTCTTATCTTTTGTGACGGCTTCTGCTGTTCGTTAGGAGGCCGGCGGTAGATCCTTCCCTGTATCGTGCGTTCTGCGGGCCGCCCTCAGTTCACTCCTTTTGGGCCAAGCGGGAGTTGAGGTTGGTGGCGCAATTCGGTGGGCGGCCCGTTTCTCTCATAATTGGCCTGGCACCACACACACACGTTT
>CAUDMG010002976.1:0-40975 GCA_958450375.1 Homarus gammarus
TGTTTGCTGTTTTCACTTAGTACATTCATCACGATCACGACGAGTAAAGGGCTTTATTGCTGAACCTTGATATAGATTAATTCCTAATTCAAATTCCTTCGTACAGAACATTCCTTCAGCCATCTTAACAAGTTTTTCGGTACTGCATCTTCCTTAAGCATCAAAACACTATCTTGGAATTCTGTAACGTGGTTTCTTCACATAAAAAATAAATAAATAAATAATTAAGTTTAATAAATTTATAAAGTAACATTTCCATTAATTTTTTTGAGCCCATGGTGTTTCCTTCTTCATATTAATGATGGATGTCTTTTGCATGTGTGGGACGTTTTATCAATGACCACCTTTTGTTTACCTTTACTCTTTTAAATTAATGCCACAGCTTTAGGTTACGATATGTTAGAGTAGGGTAGGTTATGTCATGTTATGTTGGCAATTTAGAATAGACTGGTTTAGTTTAGGGTAGGACAAGATAGGTTAGGTTAGGTTAGGTTAGATTAAGCCATGTCGACGTGAAAATTCTCCTTCTGTATGATAATGAATGAAGGTTTTATAAATATATTTTCTCCATAGTGTACAGTGTTAATAAGAAAAGGATAAAAATAAGAATAGTCATTTAATCTTAAGACAGTATATTTGTTTCCATAAACAATTTGGCTGTTTAAGACGGGCAGAAGTTGACAGAAGTCTTCCCCTCGATCCACTTTAGATAGTTGGTAACTTTGGTGTAGACGCCCGGGGAGTTCTCCTTAGCACATTCGTCACCGAAGGACACCACTCCCACCAGATGGTATAGATCATCCTTCAACCAGCTCAGCGGACCCCCGGAATCCCCTTTACAGGCGTCGTAACCTTTCCTGTATGTGCATATCATGTTGTCCGTCACGGTATCATTCAAATACTGTTGGCACTCTTTAGTTGTAAGTATGGGTAGCTCCACCTCCTGCAACACTTCACTCGGCCTCCCTCCATAGGTAGTAGTTCCTCATCCAGACACGGTCCCTTTCTCTCCGTTCATCTTGTACGAGGTAAATTTACACGGCAGACAGATCGGCTTGATGCCAGCATTGTATATGACGGGTCTAGTAAGCTGCAGGAGGGCAATATCGTTATCTACTGTAACACTATTATAATTTTCATGCACAATCTTTTTTGCGACAGCTATGTGTTGTGTGAATTTTGTATTACTTTCAAAACTCATCTTGTGATCCCCCAAGCTGACAAAAATTTCGTTCACACTAAAAGGCTCAGCACAGTGAGCTGCCGTCAGCAGCAACTGGGCATCAATCAGGACTGCACCACAAAAGAATGTGCCATCCAGTGAGCGATGGATTCCTGCTTGCCATGGCCACTCGTTTTCAGCTGTGTCCTGTCCCCCTACAACCCTGGAAGCGCCCTTTACACCACATTTCGTGTTAGACTTCTTGCTTATTGCAGTGACATTACAACTGAAGCCTGTGTAGTAGGTGTAGTAGACCAGTTCTTCAGTGAAGAATGCCGCAGAAAAAATGTTATTATCGACAATCACATCTAAGTAATTCTTTCCACAGTAATAACGGCCGTCTGCCTTGTTTATATTTGCACTGGGAAAGATCCAAAACTCATCTAGATGGCAATTCTGACTCGGCATTATGAACAAATTGGGACAGGTTACCTGTAAACGTGCATTGACTGGTGCGACGAAAGTCCATGTGCATTCTAAAGGCCTGGGGTATTCGTGAGGATAGTAGGGAGACTGGAAAGAGATGGTTTGTCCAAATTGCATAGATCTCCGAAAACCACAGTGAACATAACGAGTTGCTGTTGTGTTGGCAGTTACACTCGCCAGAGCTGTCAAGAACACACCCAACGTTCCTAGTGCTGCCATCTCTCCTCGTCTTCTAATTTACAGGTTCTCCTCGCATACTTATAGGAACGGTGATAATTTTTATTATGTCACTCTGAAAGAGACTACTGCCCGACTGGCCCACATCGCACTGGTCCCCTGTTAACTCACAACTAATACACATTAATTGAGCGCATGTCACCGCAGGTGGGGACACACCTGTGTGTATATTAGTCACCAGCAGTCTCATTACATGAGAGGCAGAGCCTCAAACCACACAAAATATTATATAATTAAGGTTTTTTTTGGCATAAAATAAAAAAAATCACTGAAAAGAGATTTAATTAAAACCGACTCAAAACTAGTGAACATAATTCATAGAGATGGTATTGGGCTCTTACTGATCAAAAACATTGCTTTATTTTCTTATCCCTGTTTTGATTGGAATTAAGTAGCTCCATGAAATTGGACCCAGACTTAAAATGTAATCAATATAATAATAAAATAATTGTCTGTTATGAACACGCAAATTAGTGAGGTAGAGGACAAGAATTTTATGAAGCATTAGACGAGTTAACTGCATTAGCGACCCTGCATGGCTGACCCGCCCCTCCTGAAGGGATTAACGAACACAATTGGTTCCACAGTCAGTTGTTTACCGAAGATTTCGTTAACTGAATCTATTATTTCAATGGTATATTGGGTAATTGGTTCCGACTCACAGAAAAAGTATACATACAAAGTACTGTATACTGGTAATAGAATTAACAAAACAGTTAATATAAACTAAATACAGTACCAATAGAATACTGTATTTTAACTTACTTTGAGATGTGTATGTCGTATTCCCGGCAGCTTTGTTTACATATCAAGCAGCTGATTGTAGAGGCAGTCGATAATGACATACCATATTCTTTACAGAGTGCATTGATTCTAATGTATTCATCGTGATTCATAATAATTTCTGCACTGTATAAAATCAATTTGTTATCTAAATTTCAGAATGACAATTAATTTCAATGTGAAAATGCAAAAAATATTCAAGAGACCAACAAACTCAATGTTCGCTCCACTGTGTCATGGCCACAATGACTGCTGGTCTGCTTGAAACCTGATGATTCATATTATGCTCCACGCTCGCAAAACATGTGGATAACTGGTGAGTTATCCCGAAGAAGAAACGCGTTTTCTCTGACTTCCTGAAACCACCCCTCCCTATTAAGTAAATTTGAATGTGAGAGAGAAAGCCATTGTTTTGGGGTAACTTAGATATGTTTGATTGCAGTTAAAGCATTCAAGATCTCAGGTATGTGTACGATTTTCCGCCCGCCATATGAAGTCAGTTTAACTCGGTGAATTTTGTGAATATCAGTGTTCATGTTGTAACAGTGAAATTTTAAATTTTCCCAGGGAAAGAATTAATGTAACGTAAATCGTTTGTCGTTGCTAGACGAAAGATTGTTTGTGATTGAGTTATTATTCACATCTCTGATGCTTCTCCATCACTATCTCAGGCACAAGGCGTGTGTTATCTGAATACCCAACAGTCACCGGGGGACCGGTTGCTGCATACTAGCTGTATTGGAAGATGTAGTTAATTTGGCAGGATTAAACTGAGCGAGTCCGCACCCTGGGAACAACGCCCGAACTCCCTCGCCGTGTGTCAGACTACAACCGACCCTAACAGCGATCTTCATTTGTTGTTGAGACACCAGTGTTATACCCTAGGGCACACCTTACAGTTATATGGGCCAAAGTATTATTGTTGTATATGATTGGGGATAATTAGCCGAAATCTAGATATCCTATGTTGAGTGGTGAACCCATAAAATTGATAGTATCAGTTTTAACGTGTTATGTGTTGTGAGTGCATCCTCCATATGTACTACCAACAGTTCTAGTGAAGGTATCATATGTAAGCTTGTCATGTGGTGTGTTCTTTTAAATGTACAACCAGTAATGCCCCCTGGCCCTGTGTCGGCACACTAGTGGAAACAAGTGTGCCGACATAGGGCCAGGGGGCAGCAGTGCACCCTCCACCCACTCAACCCCCCACCCGGGAGGCGGCACCAGCTCAGCCTACCGGACAGGAGGGAACGAGCGCCGTGTAAACAATGACATTTCTAACCACACCCTGCAAAATACAGTGTACTTAGCAAATGCTGCAGCTTCTGAGAATGTGGGGGGAGCGGGTTTATTACTAAGAGCAGAGACGTTACCGAGAACAAATTCTGGCTTGAATGTCATGTGCACTAATACTGACACGTTCCTTGATAAGAGAGAGGAGCTTGAAACACTACTAAGAGTACACCAACCAGATATTGTAGGAGTTGTAGAACTGTTGTACAAGAACAGGAGAATCGACCCAGAGGAATGTGAGTTCAGTATTGCTGGATATGACTCATTTACGAACCTAACTCAAGAATCCTGCAGGAGGGGTGTGGTTATCTACGCTAGGCAAGACCTTAGAGCCAGCCAGGCGAGGGTACAGGGAGAGGATGTTTTTGAAGAGTCCAAGTGGTGTAAAATTAAATTAAAGGGAGGGGACTTACTTATCGTCGGGTGTATCTACAGATCCCCAAACTGTGGCCCACTAAATCAAAGGAACTTAAGAACCTTAATAAACAATGCGGCGATGCTCAACCCTAGCCACCTCCTTATCATGGGGGACTTTAACTATGGCGACATCGACTGGAGAAACGAGCCCACCCCGAATGACTTGAATAACCCTGCTACTCTTTTTGTAGAAACTCTGAGAGATAATTTTCTGTTCCAACATGTGAGAGACCCGACACATTACAGAGGGGAGCAAACACCCAAGCCACTTGACCTCATCATAACAAACGAGGAGGGTATGGTGGCCAAACTGGAACACCTTGCCCCAGTTGGCACCAGTCACCATACAGTGTTGTCATTCAGGTTTAACTGTTACCTAGTTCGAGATAAGGCCAGGCCAAGGTGCAAATATTACAAGGGAAATTACAATGGGATGAGGGAAGAGATGAGGGGTATCAACTGGCCTGACTTATTAAGGTACAAGAACGCAGACACTACGCTGAATATCATAACTAGTAAAATGACCCATTTGATCGATAAATATATACCCAAGACCAAACCCAGTGCTTCTAAGAATACGAGGGGATCACTACACATGAACCATGCGGCGGTCGACAAAATTAAGAAGAAAACCCAGAAATTCAAGACGTGGGTTGGGTCAAACGATGAGCAAGACAGGAGGATGTATGCAGAGCCAGAAACCAAGCAAAGATAGAGTGTAGGAGGGCTGAAAAGGAGTTCCAGAGGCTGGTTGCACGCGAGGTCAAGTCAAACCCAAAGGCGTTTTACCGCTATGCAAAGTCGAAATTGAAAACGCGAGTAGGAGTATCAGACCTGAGGCTTGAAGATGGTAGTTACGCAGATTCTGACCAGGATAAAGCTGAGGCATTGAACAGCTTCTTTTCCTCAGTGTTCACAAGAGAGGATGCAACTAACCTTCCAGCGTTTGAGGACAGACGGTTCGACACAGCACTGACCCACATTGTGTTCACAGAAGAGGGTATTAGAAATAAGCTGTCCAGGCTAAAGGTCCATAAGAGTCCCGGACCTGACATGGCGCATCCTAGAGTGCTAAGAGAGTTGTGCAACGAGCTTGCAGAGCCCCTGAAGATCCTGTTTTGTAAATGCCTGGATGAACAAACGGTCCCCAGTGAATGGAAAGTGGCTTATATGAGTCCTATCTTCAAGAAGGGCAATAGTCACTCCACGAACAACTATAGACCGTTGAGCCTGACCAGCATAATATGTAAAGTACTTGAGAGTGTTATCAGAGATGCAGCAATGGAACATCTACTACAAAACAACCTTGTAAAAGATTGCCAACACGGTTTTATGCCGGGGCGCTCTTGCTTAACACAATTGCTCAAGGTATTGGATATTTGGACCCATATTCTGGAACGGGGTGGTAATATCGACAATATTTACCTAGATTTTGCCAAGGCTTTCGACAGTGTACCCCACGAAAGGCTGAAAATCAAACTGGAAGGGTACGGAATTCGGGGAAATGTCCTAGCGTGGATAGAAGACTTTCTACATGACCGCAAGCAGTGTGTGGTGATTAATGGCACGAAATCGTCATCCGTACCTGTAACACGTGGGGTACCACAGGGCAGTGTATTGGGCCCGCTATTGTTTGTTTGTTTCATAAATGACATGCCTGACGTTGTGCACTCCTCCATACAAATGTTTGCCGATGACGCCAAGTTATTTCGGGAAATTAAGAACCAAGCGGACTGTGAAGAGCTGCAGAAGGACCTCTGTGGGCTCCAGGAATGGTCGAAGAAATGGCTGCTGAGATTCAATGTCACGAAGTGTAAGAGGATGCACCTGGGGCGTACCAACGGTAAGGAGGCGTATCATATGTCCCAACGGGATGAAGAAAATGCACTAGATGAGACTGTGTTTGATGATTTTGATTTTGCCGCTTGCAGCGGCTACTTTATTGTGCACCCCACACTCATCCTGTGAGCGGTAGCGCAAAAGGATTACAGAGTAGGGTTTACAAAGGGTCATAATAATTAACCCCCGTTGTCAGGATATTATGGCACTGAATGTTACACAGTATTTCATTTACATTATCTGTTTAGTTCTATGCATAAAGGGTAACTTATTCACAAATGCGTGAGTACAGGCGTGTGAGGCAGTATGTCTGGCCTCACACTTTGTTATTCACTTTACGTGAGAGGTATTCAAGCACATTGCGTATTTGGTTCTGTACATGAGAATTGATATAGTTACTAAGTGCAAAAAAGTGGATACAATCTTAATATGTCGGCTATCTTGCCATTAGAGATGAAGTGTTGTGCCATTTCACACACAGTGTGCTTGGACCTGTCCCTAAAAGGTTCTGTCTTCACACAGTCGAGGACGTAGTGTTCAAGTGTGTGGCCATATGTATGGCCACACACTTTACATTTTACATTGAGAAGGACCTAGGTATGTATGTTGACAATGAGCTGAAGTTCTCGGGCCATTGTGAAAAGAAGGTAAATTAGGCAAATAAATTATTGGGTCTTATAAGAAGGTCGTTCAGATATCTAGACGGTCCGTCCCTCGTGACGATCTTCAGGAGTGAAGTGCTTCCCCATCTGGAGTACTGTCACCCCATCTGGTCCCCGAGATATGCTAGGGACTGTCAGTTGGTTGAAAATGTTCAAAGGAGGGCCACCAGACTGGTGCCTGCACTTCGGCACCTCAGCTACCCTGAGAGATTGGAGCGCCTGAACTTGCCTAGCTTATACTACAGACGGGCAAGGGGAGACCTAGTTGAGGTGTATAAGCATCTAAGGGGGCACTACTCAGTTGAGTGTCCTTACTTGGAGCTGGCGGACGCTCGCCCCACAAGGGGTCACAGCTCAAGATTGAAGAAGCCGCAAGTCCAGAAAACCGCGAGGGCAAACTTTTTCGGAGTGAGGGTTGTAAACTCTTGGAACAATCTACCAGAGAGTGTTGTGACGGCACGGAGTGTGAGCTCTTTCAAGAGAAGGCTTGACCAACACTGGAGCGGGTTCAGGTACATTCAGGAGCCGGTGCATGCCCAGTATTTGCCAACAGTGCGTGACAGAGACGTGACCGATCGCCCGGGCGGCTAGCGAGCCGATCTTTTGGTGAAGAATATAAATGAAAAGAGACGTGACTGATCGCCCAAGCGGCTAACAAGCCGATCAGTGGCGAAGAGGACAAAAGAAAAAGTAAAAAGTGAGAGAGGCAAGAGTATCTAATTGGAATTGCACATGAGTAAAGCCAAGGAGTTGAACCTTGTAGATGTATGTTAATGACATCTTTAACCAAATTGAATTTCATATTAATAAACCATGCTTAGAGTATGTTGGGGGTATCATTTTACCTCAGTATCTACCTTTATTCTTGTCCAATAACTTGATACCAGAATTACAAAACCCATGTGCCCTAACCCTGGCTATGCTACCAAAGGTCAGAGGTTATGAAGTAACTAAAGGAAATGAAATAATTAGACAGAACAAATGGAAATAAGAAAAAGAAAGAAGAATGAAAGAAGGGTAAGAAAAAGAAAGAGAAAAAAGAAAGAGAAAAAAGAAAAGAAAGACGTCCCCGCTCTTATAACTGTAAACAAAGTTAAACTGAGAAACTTTGGTGAACTTGGTGGGTGATTCTATCAGCTGCTGGGCGCACAAAAACTGTTCCCTATACTGTATATATTATCAATATGTTAACTAAATTTCAGAATGACCAATAAT
Source organism: Homarus gammarus (assembly GCA_958450375.1). Taxonomy (NCBI): domain Eukaryota; kingdom Metazoa; phylum Arthropoda; class Malacostraca; order Decapoda; family Nephropidae; genus Homarus; species Homarus gammarus. The sequence goes on from CAUDMG010002976.1 coordinate 8,098, forward strand.
TTTAATATAAAAAATGCAAAAATATTCAAGAGCACAACTTTCTTGATATTTATTACTCCAATGGAAACGAATGTAAACATAGACCCAATTACTGTATTGGCGGACTAGCCGATCAACTGATGCGTACAACAAAGCATGTTTTTCGTAAGGCTATCTTTAATTGAAGTTTTGGTCGTTAATGGAACTGAAAATCCTTATGGGAGCTAATTCCTTAACCGTTCAGGGAGAGAGATTGCTATAATTATGAGTGGTCAGTGGAGTAAGATAGTTACTGGAGTTTGGAAAGATTTAATAATGACGAGTTTACCTATGTTAAGAACCTGAATTATAATAAGTTAATAAACTCATCAACAAATGAACAAAACATGACAAAATTGTTCATTTTGCCATGTACTAACACAATGCCGATGATGTTCCCTACCTGTAGGAGGAACATGAGGCGGTCCGTGGCGTTCTGTATCTCCTGGAGGAGCTGCGTCATGGTTTGAGAGGAGCAGATGTGGAGGTAATTACTGAGCTCCACTATTTCTGCCGTAACATCCGTCACCTGGCTCAGTTTGGTCGACATCTCATCAAATGAGCGACACACGCTGTAACCAGGATGACTCAATCACATATTTATGTCATTGTGTTATTAATTGTAACATCTTAAATGATAATCGGTGAAATTATAAATGCATGACAACAATAATATATTAATAGTAACAATAATTTAAATAAAGCTATTAACAGTAAGAAGCAACAGTTTTGGTTGATTCACAACAGTTGTAGAACACTGTTGATATGAGGCATAAAGTACAGTTAGGGAGAAAAAGTCTTAAGACTGATGTTGAGGAGATAGACGAAGGATGAGCGACAGTATATAGAAGACGTTGAGTGAATTACCCAGGGGGTGTGAGGAGTCTCCGTCAGACAGTCAAGTCCAGTACCTCTAGGCATGAATCCCTGCACTGGAGGCTCCTGGCATCTTTACCCTTAAATTCCGCACCAAGGCCTCACAATAAAGACTGTGGCCTCATTTTTTAGAGATTCAGAAGAGTTATTTATTTATTCATTACTTAAATACGAGTCATTCTAAACTAAGATTACGAGTCAATATTTTGCATCTCCAGTCGTCAGCCGTTTATGTCAGGCCAAGGATGAAGACCCACGGGGGATGTTGGCTGGTGTGTTAGTGCCACTGTAGAAGGTCAGAGTTGTGATGGTCGACAACCGCCAGTGTGAGTTGGAACAGGTGATTCATCCGTTTTTGAGTCCAGGTGTGTCCCAGAGTGACTCTTGCTTGTTCGGATATCTAAAGACTGCGTTGAAAACACCGTTTCTCGTCCGATCAGCGAAGTTAAAAGCGACGTTGGGTCTGATTAGCATGTGGATGGGTGGACCGTCTGAGAACACCAGATGCTGTTGGCATTTAAACTAAAGGTCACCACTGAAAATAAATAGCTGATGGCTTTGTCGTCTATCCTTGATAAAATTGTCAACAAATTAATTCTCGGTAAAAAGTAATTCACCAATTTAAAATGGAATGGAGTATCATTAGACAACATTATCTTATATCTAAAAGTTTTTAATCAACGACACTGTTTCTGTTGATGAAAGAATTAACACAAATTGATAAAGGTAATTATGATATAGAAATTTCAACCTACTTAGAGATGTATGGAAAAAAAACGTGAAATTTAAGAAAAGTATGAAACATTACTGGAAGGGTGAAAGAATGATGTGACATAAGGAGGCCATATAAGAAGAACAGATCGACAGTGGACCAGCGAGACATCACCAAACAGGAAAAAAAAGAGACTTTTTTCAATTAAAACCCGTAATATCTTTCTATGATATGTTTCAGAGTTGGTTGTTGTGTTGGCGAAACTTCTACACCTTAAACAAATTCACGCCTAGGTGGCCCTAAGGCCGGCCATCTTCGTTACACGAGGGGCAACCATTATATTCAGTGATCAATGGACAGGGGGACGGAACCATATTTGGGAGGCCATAATCACACATTGGATTGTTACTCAGCCGTTAATGACGACTGCATATATCATGCGTTTATCTAATCACTCATACGATATTTTACAACCTAAATGTACAGCATCTATCCATCCATCTTCTGAAGTGTAATCGTGAGGAAGATAACCAAGACACGAACAAGGGACAATAAGAATGATATCAGAGGAGTTTCAGTTAAAAAACCAAACGTGATGACTTACTCCTTGTCGTGTTCTTTGTTGCGTATCACGAAGTACTCCAGGATAGACGCCGTCAACTCTTGAACCTGAAAAACAAGTACGTATTAAAAAATATATATATATTCATAAACTTATCTGATGGAATATTCATGCATTTGTCATCTCTCTTTATGTCGTGTAGTGAGTTGGTTGCCTGATGGTGGTGGTGTAGTGTGGTGGTGGTGTAGTGTGGTAGTGGTGTGTGGTAGTGGTGTAATGTGGTGGGTAGTCACCTGATGGTTCAGACGCTGGTTCACGTCGTGACAATTCAGGAGGATGAGGCCGAGGGGCACATAGTCCCGGAGCTTCACTACCTCCCCGCCCAGCTGCCGTAGGTTGGCCAACAGCTTCTTACCTTCCTGTGGATCACATCAACAAAGTCGCCGTATGAACACTGAAGTAAGTTAACTGCTCATCCTGCCATTACTTCACCAGGCCCAATAAACTAAATGCGATTTGTGCGTGGGAGAAACTTGAGAATTGTAATTATGTAAAGTTATTTGAACTCTGTAAGGTTAGTTTCTTTTAATAAATCATTAACACAGGTTTAAAAGGTTATTGCAGCTTTAAATAATTACTTATTTAATTAATTGAGAATATTTAGGAACTAGAATAAAAAGCATCCCTTTGGTGTCGTCACCATGACAGACTGCAGGAGTGCACAGTTCCTTCAGGTTATGCCTCTCTATTACCAAGGAAACTTACTGGAGAAATGTATCTTTGGGCACCGTGTAGGGTGAGCTGGGCTTCCCCGGGAGCTAGGCATGGTGACTGTCGGGTACTTGTGCTCTTCTTTTAATAAATAGTATCTAATACAAGTTCTCTCCATTAACCACTTGTGCATGGTGGCAACGGGGCACCAGAATTGCACAACTGTAAGAATAACTTTATAAAAAAATGTGTAACATTATCCAGACTCATCAGCAAGTTGAACCATTTATCTTCATTTCATTAAATATTCTAATATTTGTACACTTCTAATTGTGGATAATGGCAAACTACGCACCGCAAGTAAAGTTGGAAGTTGTTACTGGTATATGTTGGAAGTAGACGCCAAAAAGACATGCAAGATACTCCTCCAACACCAAGATAATCCTTCGCCACACAAGTGAATGATTGTAAAAGTTGTAAGGTGATTAAATAAAACAGGTAGAGTGATACAGGAGCGTCCAAGCGTCCTCGCTAAACCAATGACTATCACCGTTTGGATGTTCGTTATCAAGCCAGCGAAGTCGTTCAGCAATATTATTTAAGAGCGTTTTAGTCACATGGGTGCAAGAATTCAAAGACATGATCCCACCTTAATAAGATAAGTTTAGTGCATCAACCTCATGGGAATGACTTGAATTATAAAATAGATTTTTGTGTATTTATCAAGTTTAGACTTCAAAGCGTAACCAACTTTCTCGTTTGAGGCCGTCATTACCGTCAACAATGTTGCTGGGAAACTCTTCAAAACAATGTTAGTTTTGGTAGGTCACCTAACTCAGGAACTGTTCTTCTAACACTTTCCTTTGGATAAAGTTTTGGTTGGCAACAACTGTTAATTTTTTTCCTTATTGATATAATATTTAACAGGACAAAGATGTGTTTTACTTAAAATGAGGAAAATCCTGATCCAGTGGCACAATAATATTGGGGTGCTTAATAATATCCATCCCTGTCCTCTGGCTAAATGTATACCTACCGCGCCTTTAACCCTTTGTGCTTAAAAGCGTTATTTAATATCACAAGGCTCCTGGATTAACTTGTCCCCACAGTCCTGCCACCACACTTCAGCAGAATAATAACACAGACCGACATAATTGATCGGATTCATCGGAAGTAAGAGATGGCAGGTTCATAATTAAATAAGTGTGAGAATATAATCTGAAAGCTCATTAGTAAAAGGCTGTTAGCTGACGATGATCAAGGCCAAGAAAGAGATGCCGTACCGTTATAGATGGAACAGTTGTTATTCATTGGTGCTTTTAGGATCATTTGCAAAGGATCATATTTGGTATGTAGAACCATGTAGGTGAGTAGCCAGGAACAGTCAGACCTGAGCTAGCAGCTTCTGCACTTATTTACGCCTGCAGGACACCTTGATCTTAGTCATGTGGCTGTTAAGAGTCACGTTTTGTGCCTCCAACCTGAAGAGTCATGGTTCGTGGCCGTAGAGTACAAACATGAACTGATAACTGAGCATACTTCTACAAACTGTAAATCTTATTTATTTCATTATGTTCGAAAAACTGATTTTATTATTTTGACTCAGAGGAGTCTTCATCTGCCATTAGTATTGAAATTTCAGTGAGTCCGAATATTTACACTGTATATATATATATATATATATATATATATATATATATATATATATATATATATATATATATATATATATATATATATATATATATATAAGAAACATGCCTAATGTTATATCAAAAGCATGCATTTGTAATTTCTACAGATTTTAGAAAATTTTTGGTAGGGCTGTGCGGGTCGTCTCGTTGACACATATCTAAAGATATAGAAATACTGTACGTGATAAAGACATCGGGACATTGATAGTCATGGACAAACCTTCTGGTATATGTTCCCGGTTCTGTTGCTGTGCACAATTGACAGCTATACAAATATCCCCACAACAGGTACATTATTATAAACAGTATATATACAGTAACTATATACGAGGGCAATATACATGGCTTACACAAAACAAAACAAATATTACAAGTAAGACTTCCAGCAGCTACGAGGCACACAGGAAACTAACGCCGCGACACCATCACAACTACCACACAGGTGAAACATTAAGCTTGGAGACTCACTGCACTGTGAGGTTTACCAAACACCTGTGTATATGTATTGAGATTATTTCATTATGTTGGCATTCCATTAGCCATAGTATTGGTGTACTCTAGAGAAGTATCGCATCTTTATTGTAACCATCATTCACAGGTGTACACAAGTGTACCAGTATCATAATAAGAACGATACAGGTGTTTCAGTGACTGAGGCACATATTCTGGTGATCATTTATTCAGGTAAGTAAAGCTAGATTACAATTTAAGATGCAACTTCCCCAGATGTTTTTCACACCAAGGAAGTGGTTAAAGGTGGTGCAGAACATCTAGAATATTGAGGCAGGTGGTGGTTGGATAAAAATTCACCCAACAAGATTCTCAACAGTGCTTGACCGCCGTGTGCGCCAATCACAAAACTGTGTCGTTCATCTGCACACGGTTGCCACGCTGCCTCGAGATCCTTGTTGTAGCATAAGACGTTAAGGCTACTTAGTCAAGTGTATATAAAAAAGCATTTAACTCCTGTCATCACTGAGCAACGGGCTGAGACACAACCCACGGAAAATCACGTGTCAAAAGACAGAGATATGTACAAGAGGAACAGTGTCAAAATGTATGTTGTGTCACCTCCACCATGGCTGATCTGTGAGTATTGACTTCCTTCCGCACGTCAGAGTCCAGATTCACCTGAAGGAAAGATCTGATGTTTCAGCATGTTCACGCTTGTCACTTGTATCGTTGTGGCGCAGAGGAAGGATAGTGAGCCACCTCCAATATACTCACCCGAGAGAGGCCTAAACACTGTAGGACCAATTACTTGATGCTGTCTGTGACCAGCTCGTCTGCAAGGTGATCTATGCCAATAATGACAAGGACAACTGCTATGACTAAAGTTCTACCCAGCGACTTGGTGAGGAAAAGGTGAGAAAGTTAATAAACAAAGTGATACCGACGACAAAAAACACGAGATATCTGTTTATGTTGAACTACTCATCTAGATTAACTTTAATTTAAGTATGGATGCCCGGTGTCTGTATACAGTATTAAGGTGTGGTAGTACAGAGGTAATAACAGCGCTGACGCACACGTTGAAACAGCTAACATTATCCCTTGTCCTTAGGTATAGTTTACTTTGAATAATACTGATAAGTTTAATGATTTTCCAATGAATTCATATATCTAATATTTTATCTGAAAAGTTGTTGGTTATAAATTAAGTACACACAAAACAAAACATTAATTAAGAGGAGAAACAGAAGACTAAAACACTCACAAGAGAAAGATGTTCATACCGGGGAACTGAGCAGTACTGCACAGTATATTAGTGATTAATAATAAAATGGTTATGTAATGGCTTCCTAAAGAAACCATCCACATGGGACCAGGTTTGTTCCACTCTACGAATTTTTTGCGATTTTTCCACCAAGTTTGATGAAAAACGATTGTGCCGTTTCAGCTGCCCAGAACACACACACACACACACACACACACACACACCTAGTCCTATAGTATATTAGATAAGCAGAGCATCAGTGTTTATATAGGAGTGGGATGATGAAGTGAAATCTATTGCATCTCTAATTGTGATGCAATAGACAGTGGCCACATTACTACATTGGCCACCTTACTACAGTGGTGACCTTACTACAGTTATCGCCTTACTATATTGGCCACCTTACTACAGTGGTGACCTTACTACAGTGGTGACCTTACAACAGTTATCGCCTTACTACATTGGCCACCTTACTACAGTGGTGACCTTACTACAGTTATCGCCTTACTACATTGGCCACCTTACTACAGTGGTGACCTTACAACAGTTATCGCCTTACTACATTGGCCACCTTACTACAGTGGTGACCTTACTACAGTTATCGCCTTACTACATTGGCCACCTTACTACAGTGGTGACCTTACAACAGTTATCGCCTTACTACATTGGCCACCTTACTACAGTGGTGACCTTACTACAGTTATCGCCTTACTACATTGGCCACCTTACTACAGTGGTGACCTTACTACAGTGATGACCTTACTACAGTGATGACCTTACTACAGTGATGACCTTACTACAGTGATGACCTTACTACAGTGATGACCTTACTACAGTGACCTGATCTCTACGAAACTTTTAAAACTTACAATAACCTTATACCAGCGACACCATCCTCCAACACCAGCGACACCATCCTCCAACACCAGCGACACCATCTTCCAACACCAGCGACACCATCTTCCAACACCAGCGACACCATCCTCCAACACCAGTGACACCATCCTCCAACACCAGCGACACCATCCTCCAACACCAGCGACACCATCCTCCAACACCAGTGACACCATCCTCCAACACCAGCGACACCATCCTCCAACACCAGCAACACCATCCTCCAACACCAGCAACACCATCCTCCAACGACACCATCCTCCAACACCAGTGACACCATCCTCCAACACCAGCGACACCATCCTCCAACACCAGCGACACCATCCTCCAACACCAGCGACACCATCCTCCAACACCAGTGACACCATCCTCCAACACCAGCGACACCATCCTCCAACACCAGCGACACCATCCTCCAACACCAGCGACACCATCCTCCAACACCAGCGACACCATCCTCCAACACCAGCGACACCATCCTCCAACACCAGCGACACCATCCTCCAACACCAGCGACACCATCTTCCAACACCAGTGACACCATCCTCCAACACCAGCGACACCATCCTCCAACACCAGTGACACCATCCTCCAACACCAGCGACACCATCTTCCAACACCAGTGACACCATCCTCCAACACCAGTGACACCATCCTCCAGTACCAGCGACACCATCCTCCAACACCAGCGACACCATCTTCCAACACCAGTGACACCATCCTCCAACACCAGCGACGCCATCCTCCAGTACCAGCGACGCCATCCTCCAACACCAGCGACACCATCCTCCAACACAAGTAACGCCATCCTCCAACACCAGCGACGCCATCCTCCAACACCAGCGACGCCATCCTCCAACACCAGCGACGCCATCCTCCAACACCAGCAACGCCATCCTCCAACACCAGCGACGCCATCCTCCAACACCAGCGACACCATCCTCCAACACAAGTAACGCCATCCTCCAACACCAGCGACGCCATCCTCCAACACCAGTGACACCATCCTATAAACACCAGCGACACCATCTTCCAACACCAGCGACACCATCCTCCAACACCAGCGACACCATCCTCCAACACCAGCGACACCATCCTCCAACACCAGCGACACCATCCTCCAACACCGTTGTACCCTAGTGACTTCACCAAATGTTGTTGTGTAGTGAGCATGTTATATTCTCTGTTCTTCTGTCTATTACACCCCATTATATCTCCCTTCCCTCCAGCGGCTTATCTGATCTGAGACTCGCTCTTCTATCACTATCGCGTCAGTAACTCACCTTCAGGATGCCACAGTTCTCTATGAAATCTTGCACAGTATTTAACGTGGTGTCGTCGAAGAGGTGCGTGTATTGGTCGTAAACGGTCACGTAAGTGGGCGGTCCCGGGGCGTTTGCATTGAATAATGCTGACACCTCCGCCTTCACCGCCTTCACTGCCTCTTCCTCGGCGCTTACAGCGTGTAGGTATAGACGTCGCCTCGACATTTCTGTCAGGTATAAGGTGCATCCTATAGAGGTGTGCATTGTGTGTCTGTAAAATACATATTTTTCTATAGTAAAAATGTTAGACTAAACAAATCCAGCCACTATCACGCACACCCAATCGATCTATAAAGGCATCTGGAAGGGCCAAGACTTTTCTGTTGAAATTCCGTTTTCAAAATTTCTTGACTAAAACTCTCTTTATATCCTAGGCTAGCAGCTTGTGAACTTCCGGCCTCAGAGTGCTTTTACTATATCATATAACCCACATCAGTTCAAATTATACTGCTTGAATTATCATCAGTTTTTGACGGTGATATGTAGCTGCGTTTTTTATATGTTGAAATAATAAAAAATAATGATAGCCTGTAGAAACTGGCTGTACCTGAACGTTACCACGAATGTTCGTGACTTCGTGATGTATTGTCTTAGTAAATAATTTTCCCTCCAACTTAATACAGTAATCAGGCGGCACATGTTAGTATTAAGAGTGCACATTAAACACTGAAAACCACTGTCGTATTTCATTCTGCCTGTTTACTCATGACTGAAAGAAACCCAAACATGTTCCCCTGATACATGGGCTCTTGGATGCAGTTGATCTTCTTGGGAGGAGATTGAACGGTGTAATTATTTGTGATTCTCAATCTGCCCTCCAGCCCTCTCCTCCCCTTAGCCTTTAATTCAACATATTTTACGTCTATCAGCTTTTGCCCATGATAATTGTCTTGTCATACATTTTGGGGGGTTCCACCTCAACAAACAATGACACTGTTGACCGTCTTGCGAAGAATGTCTGTGTACTGGCTCTCCCTGCTGCTGGAGCTACATCCTCCCTCCACTGTTACCCAAAGAAAATATGTTCAGCCGCTCTTTTCCCTACCATCCATCGCAGGGATTGTGAACGAGCTGAGAGTATAACCAACCACCATTTTGATCACTTTCTTCCTTATCCACAAAAATATCGTCGATGGGCTTATGGTCCGCAGACACAATGTTGTCTCTACTCGCATTGGGTTAGGATACAGACCTATCTGGCAAGTATCCGAAGCAGAGGATGACACGCACTTCTCTTGCTGCAAACTCTAACTGTCCCAATGCTAACACCCTTCAACACTATTGCCTTGACTGTACCATTGTCGTCCCACAAAGAGTATCACTAACCACTAGGGTGTGTCAATTTTGTCAACATGTTAAAAATCAAATTTGGTAGTCAAAATATTGTGCCTCTTTATGTCTAAACTTGAGATTAGCAAACAAAAATGAATTGAAATAACCCTCACCTACATCAATTATACCTTAAAGTTTCAAATATCAGTATTTCAACAAATTAATGAGACTTGATTAGAATTATTCACTTGATATTAACTAATCTCATGTAAGCATATGGATTATGGAGTATTTTATGGTTCTATAGCTTGTGTACAATATGCATGTCAGAACATGAACATGAACAGGCTCTCCGTGTGGGACAGTTTAATTCTTGTTTTGACTTGTACCAAGCGTGAGGATAAGGCGCCCGGCTCACTCTCCTTCTAGATATCATAGACGGTGGTTTGCTCTCATTGCACTTGCACCTACTCTACCAGACGAATTCTACATTTTAATTATTGTAAGTAGGGCATATTGATTGTCGCAGTTACTTATATCATTGTATAAAACATTATGTTCTAAGAAATTATTATGTTATTTCTGTTACAGCATTTTTGATAAACAAATTGATATTTTTTGAAACAACAATTGAATTATGAAACATTGAAATATTTTTCTATTTGTCAGATAGTGTGAAGATGTCAAAATTGAAGACAAGAAGTCAGTTGTCAAACCACTTGAGCCTGCTAGTTGGTAAAGGGAAGGAGCTTCCTGTATCAGAACTTCCAACAGTGAGAGACATGCTAAGATTAAGGTTACTCCTTCGAGAAAAAAATGCAAAGGACAGAAGGAACTATACAGATAAAGAACTCATAAATGACATGATAGTCCCTCCTCTGCATCAATGGACAAAAGCTAATGCACTATTCAAACCACCTGTGATTAATCAGTGTCGAACTATTGAGCTAAAACTAACGAAATTATGGCACAAAGCAGTAGAAACATCACTTGGTAAAGGAAACTTGGCCAGGAAAAATGAATTTCTGCACACACTTGATACTCTGTTTGACATTTTGACCTGCAAGTGCTCCATACAATTATGTTCTGAATCCAACTGTTCTCACTCAGGTAAGAGAGAAAATAATTCCCACATTGATTGTGGTTGTCCTCGTGAAAAGAAGATCCCTGTTTTAGAGCTTGAATTTATAAAGGCACAGAGGACAAAGGCAGAAGGCCAAGGAAGTATGCAAATGGGTTCAATAGATTATTCAGAAACAAAGAAGCAGATTGCTAATGCCAAGAAGAGAGAACAAATCCGAGAGAGGGAACAAAAGAAGAAAATGAAGAGTGAAGAAGCCATCCAAAGAGAGGAAGAGCTGTGTCAAGATGTTTATCACTTCTTTGATAGTTCTTCTGATGAACAGGAAGCAACATCAGATGATAGTTCCAAAGAGCCATCTGAACCTTTACCAAAGAAAATGAAATACAACACAAGAAATATTTCAAACATTGCTTTAGCTAGTATTCGCCACCATGCTGGACTTCGTGAGGCTGCAGAAATTGCAACTGCCGCTTGGATAGATGCAGGCCTCATCAGCCGAGAGGATGTATCTTTGGTGATAGATCATAATAAAATTAGAAGAGCACAAGAAAAAATAATGAAGGAAATATCTGATCAGCATGAAAAAGATTTAGGCGAGGGAGGGCTCTCCTGTCTTTTGTTTGATGGAAGAATAGATGACACAAAAGTTTTGCTAGAAGTAGAGGGAGTGAACAGAAAGTTTCCATGTCTCATCAAAGAAGACCACTACTCTCTCTGTTCTGAGCCTGGTGGTCGGTTTTTGTTTCACTTTGCTCCCGAAACTGAAGTAGAAGGGAAGAAACATGCAGAGGTCATATTTTATGTTGGGTTCAGGAGAGAGGACTTGGCAGTTCACTGCAGGCTGTTGGTGGAGATTCAACTGCAGTGAACACCGGATGGCAGGGGGTGTAATGACGCATTTAGAGAAAAAACTAGGAAGAAGACTTGTTTGGATTGTATGTGATTTACATACAGGCTAGCTACCTCTTCGTCATCTCATCCAGGAACTTGATGGTCCTACAAAGAGCAACAACAAGTGGTCAGGTCCCCTTGGCATCATGCTGGATGAAGCAACACAACTAGAAATAAATACAACCTTTCCAAAGGTCGAAGTTGGCCCTCCCCTTCCGGCGTTGTCTGAAGGAGTCATCAAAGATCTCAGCACAAATCAATCCTATGCTTATCGTATTGCCCAAGCAATAAGATCAGGAGAAGTGCCTCAGTCATTGGCTCTCTTGGAGATTGGACCTGTCAGTCACAGCCGTTGGTTAACTACAGCTCTTCGTTTCTGCAGGATTTGGATTTCCAAACACGAATTGAAGGGCAAAGTGCTGAAGAATTTGAGGTTAATTGTTGAATTTATTATTGGAGTTTATCTTCCCCAGTGGTTTAGTGTGAAACTTAATCCTATGTGGGTGGATGGGCCCAATCACCTTTTGTTTCAATTGCAGCTAGTAAGAACACAGAGGAAGGTAGTGAGGGACATCGTGTTACCTGTGGCAAGAAGGTCCGCTTGGTATGCTCGATCAGAAGCAGTTTTGCAAGCAATGCTTTGCAGTCAATGTACCAATCTCCGAACCGAGGCTGTAGAAGTCATTCTAAAGATTAGAGGAACGCTAATAGATGACGACCAGTTGGGAGACTGTTCGTTTCATTCAAGAAAAGTTCCCCCAATAAACGTCAATGCCACCAAATTGTCAGAATTGGTTGACTTGAGTTTGGAAGTCTTAGAGCCACCATTGACAACAAGTCTAACTAGCCAAGAATTGAGAAACCTTAAAGAGACTCCAATGCAGGTGCCGAAGTGGCCTTCCCACACTCAAAGTGTGGAGAGATGTGTGAAAATGGTCACAGAAGCAGCGGGCCATGTTTACAGCCACGAGAGGCGAGAAGGTTACATCAAAGCACAAATAGCAAGCAGACTACTGATGACAAGAAACCAAAGCAAAGAGAGTATGAAGGCATTGGTTACTTTCAAATAGACTACGGATAATAAAATATAATAATTTGAAACTTGAAACAGTAACATGTGTGCAAACGCTGGTTATGTTATAAATTCACAGATATGTACATTTAAAAATCCATTTGATGTAGGTAGGACTTATTATAAAAAAAAAATTATGCCAGAATATTGTTTTGCATGCTTAAAGACTACAATAAATTGCTACCAAATTACTCGATTTTCAATTTAGCCAGTTCACCCCCTAAATTGACACACCCTACTAACCACTTTATGTCACCACCTACTTATTCATAATAATTTAGATATAATTCTTGTATGCTACCCATGATTTGGTGGGTGACAACTCCCATTGTCTCCATATCACAAGTCATAGTGTGTCCTGCGAGACACGAGTGCATATGTATTAGTGTCTGACTGCATGGTCTTGTGACTAGGCTTGTCGCCTCCTGGGTTGTAATAAATTAATTAAATAATAATAATGTACCCCTGACCATGCAATTGTCACGATAGTAAAACAAACATAGCTGTGATATTATTTCTGAGTTCGTCATTGGCATACCAGGGAAGAGGAGCCTCTCGACGCGAGGAATACGTTGGTTGTGCTAGATGATGGCGGACAGGCAGTTGAGGAGGCGGTCGTGGGTCTCTGGCAGGGGGGGCCGGAACAAGACCCGTTTCTTCTGCACTGTCACCTGCACCTCCACCACCGCCCGCTCAATGAAACTCTCCTCGATGTACTCTCCGTTATAGTCGTTCCCGGCCTGGGGATGAAATATACACGATAGGACAATTAAGAGGACCCACAAACTGTTAGTACTGTATTAATAATGCTACAGTAACTTAGTTTCGTTATTCAGTAGTAGTCACTTCAAATTGAGCTGCGACCTCTAGTGGGGCGGGCGTCCACCAGGAACAGATGAAATAGTACATAATTTAACAAATGGAAAGCTGTTGAAGAGAAATTTGCAGCATTTTTCTGGATACTCTACACATTTGCCTATTATTTGAAATATGTTTGTTTAGGCCCATTTGTCATCACAGGGTCGGTAAATTGTTCTAAGATTTTTGTTAAGGAAAATGTATATGATACAAATTTGGATCTTTTCGGTTTCATGTACCGCACTAAAAAAATGGAATAATTTTTTTCTAATGTAGATTTTTATGCTAATTCCAATAGTATTTTTTTTTAGAATGAATAAAAAAAAATAAAAAAATACTGTATAGCACTTAAAACTTTCGATGTTCTACATTGATATGTTACAATGTTGGGTAAACTACTAAAAAGAACACCAAACAAACCTTTGAAATAGCTTTCGAGTTCATTGATCTCCTCGTCATCAGAACACCATAAACTACACCAACACATACTAAACACCGAAAATATAAACGTTTTATAATTTAGTGACTTTATAGGTTAGGTAAGGTTTTCAATAGCTTGTATGGTGTTCTTTACTTCATCTCTCATACAGATCTGCAACGAAAAACACAGAACATTGAAAATTTAAGGGGGCTATAATTTTTTTGCTATTAATTTATAAAAAAATCACTTTTGAAATCATCATAAAAATCAACATTAGAAAAAATTTCAAATTTTTGAGTGCGGTAAATGAAACCGAAAAGATCCACAAATTTAAGTAAAAAATGGAAGTTGCTCTCATCTGACCTTTGAACTTGTCCATCGCCAGTGAACCCATGGTATGACCGCTTTAGAAATACCCGTCAGGGTAGTCAAACACCTGGACATTTCCGGTAAATAAAAGGCCACTGGCTCTTGGGCTTCCACCTTCCACTACATACAACTTCTATGCATTATTATGACCTTCAACTCTCATGTCATTTCCATTATACATTGATGAAATGCTGTCTTTAACTTTCTAATGTTTGTGTAACTGGTGACCTCAGTATCCTAGTAATCAAGACGCTTTCTAGCCCATGTTCGTTAACGAGAAGACTTCTTAAAGTCTTTCAAAATCAACAACGTCTGAACCTGCCAGAAATTAAAGATACAGCTTATTTGTTATTATCTTCTTATTTTTCAAAATCCACCAGTTCACGCAGTCGTTTCGGGTCTCACATAGCAGGTTCTTCACCTGCGGGGATGTGTATTAGGGTGTGTCATAGGAGGGAAGATCAGCTAAAACTAATGGCCCATCACTTTTTTGGTAGATTTTAGTGTATATAAACAGAAAATAATTTCAGTTTCAATATTTTGCAACCTTTTGCTAGGTAAATTTTAGCGTGAAATTTATCGAAAATCTAACGTACAGCTGCATTAGTGCATTACAATTAAATAGTGAACATTGCTTTCTGACTTCATTCTTTAACAACCCAACTAACAATATTTTTTTCTGTTTCAGATTCTGATGCATTTATAAGTAGATAATATTTGCGATGGCTGCTTGTGTCAGGACGAGGAACCAAAAATCCAGCCATCTCAGTCACTATCTTGGGTCTGGGAGAGAGCTCCTGAAGTCGGAGTTGCCTACATTGAGAGATGCTTTGAGATACGGTGTTTTAATCAGGCAAATCAGTGAAAAGAACCAAAGAACTTACACAAACAAAGACATTGCCAGTGATATGACCAAAGCTGTCTTGGCACAGTACACTCTGGCTAACGCTCAGTTCAAGCCTCCAGTCATAACAAGTCAGAAGAAGATTAGTGAGAGACTGCTAGCCAGTTGGGAAAAGGCAAGAGATATCTCTCTTGGGAGAGGAAAACTTGCAGTTAAGGACAGCTTTGCCAAGCAACTGGACCAGTTATTTGACATAATTACTTGCAAGTGCCCAATTGTTCTCTGTCCTGAGTTTGGATGCGATCGTGACTGTAAATCCGAGGCCCACATCTCCTGTATTTGCAAGCGTGAACTGAAGATTCCTGTGATCGAACTGGCATTTGTCAAAGCACAGAGAGAGAAGACTGGCAGTATAGGGGCTCTCATGATTTCTAGCCAAGATATTCCGGAGTCCAAGAGACAGGAGGCTGCCACAGAGAGACAGAAGAGGAGAAGAGTTGCCGAGGAAAAGAGACTTGAGAAGGCCCAGGGTGAGGTAAAAAAGGCCGATGATTGGAGTCAAGCTGATTCAGAGTTTAATGACTTCCCCATGGCTGATCCGAGTGCTGACCAGGAGAATGGTGACTTTGTCCCTAACCCAGAAAATAATGATCCCAAACCTTCCAGGCATAACATTCGAAATAGGAAAGATATTCCGAGCATAGCTCTGGCCAGCATGCGACACCACACTGGTCTCAGAGAAACTGCAGAGATAGCAACAGCTGCCTGGGTTGACGGTGGTTTGATAACACCTGATGATGTTCACCTGGTGATAGATCATAATAAAGTAAGGAGAGCTCAGGAGAAACTTGTCAGTAACCTAGAAGAGGAGTTTGATAAGGGGATAAGAGAAAATGGAATCAATTGTTTGTTCTTTGATGGGAGAAGGAATGACATTAAAGTGTTCATGAAAGTTGGGGATTCTGACAAGTTGTTCCCTGCCATGGTGAAGGAGGAACACTACTCCTGCTGCAGTGAACCAGGAGGGAAGTATTTGTGGCATTTCACTCCAGAGAAAGATGACATCAGGAAACCAGCTGAGATAGTGGCAGATAACATTGTGAACTGGCTCAGAGAGAGGAACGTAGACCAGACCCTGCAGGCCATTGGAGTGGACAGCACCAACACGAACACAGGGTGGCAAGGTGGGGTCATACAGTGGATAGAGTGGAAGATTGGGAGGAAGCTGATCTGGATGGGTTTGTGACCTCCACACCAACGAGTTGCCACTCAGACATCTGATCCAGGAGCTGGATGGCAAGACTGTTTCAAACAACAGATGGTCTGGTCCTCTTGGCAAGATGCTGGACTCTGCCACTGAGTTAGAAATAAATCCGAGCTTTGAAAAAATCACAGTTGGCCCTCCACTCGTTGAGCTTGCACATACTGTCATTGACGACCTAAGTACTGACCAGTACTATGGTTACATGATTTGCAGTGCCATCAAAACTGGGGTCATGCCTGATAGACTTGCTTACCTGCAGATAGGTCCAGTCTCACATTCTAAGTGGCTCACAACGGCTCTCAGGTTCTGCAGAATTTGGGTCGCTCAACATAAACTGAAAGGGAACCAGCTTCACAACCTGAGACTTATTGTCCAATTCATCGTGAGTGTCTACTTGCCAAATTGGTTCAACACCAAGGTCAAGTCATCGTTCTCCAAAGGTCCGAGGCATGTTCTCTTCCAGCTTGAGCTCCTGAGGAGTCAGCCAAGGAAGGTTGTTCAGATTGTGGAGCAGACTGTGAGGAGATCTTCCTGGTATGCTCATCCCGAGGCAGTTCTGCAGACAATGATCTGCAGTAAGGATGAGGAGGAGAGAAGAGTGGCAGTCAAAAAGATCTTGGATATGAGACTTATGAGAGGATCTGGGCATGACGAATCAGTTGGTGACGATTCCTTCAGGGTCAGGAAGACTCCTGAAGTCAATCTAGGTGCCAAGATCCTCACTGATCTCATAGATCTGGATAACATCCAGGCTGGCAGTGAGCCCCCTCTTACCTGCAGCCTCACCATTGTTCAAGTCAGAGCTTTCCTGGACAACCCCATGCATGTCCCTGCCTGGCCCTCGCACACCCAGAGTATAGAGCATTGTGTACAGCAAGTGAGCGAGGCCAGCAGTCACGTGTACAGCCAGGAGAGGAGGGAAGGCTACATCCGAGCTCAGGTGGTCAGCAGGGAGGTGATGAGTAGAAACAGAAGCAAGAAAGACATGTTCTCTATGGTGTGCAGCAACACCGGGTCGTAGTTGTAAAACCAGTTTTTGTATTTAATGATTTTGTTTTCTATAGGAATATTAAATTTAATAAATGTGTCAAGATCATTCGTTTCACTATTCTGGATCATTTTCATCCTAATAAATTAACCTGATACATTAAATAAGCTATTTAGTGGTGTTGGTAAAAGGGTGAGAATACTGAATTTTCATAAGATTTCAAGTTAAAATTTACCTAGCAAAAAATGAAAACTTTTCAAATCTGAAGATATCACATGATTCTGCACATAGAACTACATCATTAATACCATGGGCCGATTTTTCAAACTCAAAAACAAAAAATTCGGCTCCGTTTGACACACCCTAATGTGCATACAGCACTAATCCTTCTTAGGCCTCGACAGGGTGTAATCATACTGCTATCACTTTCACCTTCCCTCCCTTCCTTGTTACCCGTTCAGTATTTTCTATCTTTTTTACGTTTTCATGGTCAATGTTCTGATGAAACTATACCACCATCCCATACTTTTTTGAACTCCGTGAACTGTACTGTCGAAATGAGACAGAAATGAAAGTCCTTTCCCCGCATTAATGTAATTATCCCCTTCAAAGTGTAAAGCGAATTCCGTTTGAGTACCTGGCGTGTCTTTACATTTATGTGTTTATTCTCCTGCAACCATCTGGGAATAAAAGATTACTTCATCATCAACAAAGTTACAAATCAAATACCTTGGGGTTATTCAACAAAACTTCGCTAACCTTATGTTTGACGAGACAGTCACGGAAGTCCCTGATAGATTCGAGGACGAGTCGCCGCAGCTGTAAGGACATGCGTGATCTGACGGCGCTAAAAAAGCGTCGAACCTGTCGTAGGCTGTCGGCCACGTCAGTAGGGACAAGTGACCGCCAAGATTCAACCTGTTCGCCAAACACCCGAGCTACAGCCGGGAGCCACCTAAGAGTGCACGGACAGGGAGAAGATAAGATTTATTAGGTGGACTGTTTATGTTAAGATAGTGGCAGTCGAGAAACTTTGTTATTATGTATCATACACTTTCCATCGTCATTTCATCTCCTTTCCAGACTCCCTATACCTTCTCACCTTCTTCTCGCCCCTTACTTGTGTAGCAGAATGGTTTTGGTCTCAGTACACTGAGCTCTAATGGCCTTCTCTAGCGCCTCTGGTGTGGGTGCCTGCTGGTCGTCTGCTCCAGTTAGCGCTACCATGTTGACGAACCGCAAGCTGGCGAACCTGACCCAGAGATGATAGGGATAGGAACCTCCAAGTTGTTACGTCTCCTTCGTCGAGGTGTTCTTAAACAGTGATAGACTTCACTATTACTGCTAAGTGAACATACTTCTGAGTTGGTACCAATAATTATTCAAAGAAAATTATTATTATCTTAATGACCATACTTATTTACTGATATGCACGAGGCGAGTATTTGTGAATTTTACACTATAGGTGTTCTGCAAAGACACAGAGCTGACTGTATTTGCCAGGGGTACGGAACACTAATCATATCTATTGCGTGAAGGGCACTGGTGCTCAGAGACAATATGCAATTAACTTAAAAGACTTAAGCCCAGAATCAACATAACCCATATATACAGTATAAACATTTTCCGTTTTATTCAAAGAATTTTATAATTTTCATTTATATATATATATATATATATATATATATATATATATATATATATATATATATATATATATATATATATATATATATGGGATATGCTGGCAGGGGACAATCTTCAGATGATTACTAAGGTCCGCCATTACCTGAACATTTATCATCCCAGGTAACAACACACATAACTGAATTGATCTTCTTTATTGTCAACATAAGAACCAAGCCAGTAACTGGCCATGTGGAAATATGAAATGAATACCATTTAAATAAAACGAGTAGCTGATGAAGGGAGGCAAAAATGATTGAGAAAAGTGTTTCATTTTCTACACCCGTGAACATCCTGTCAGTCCCTCAGGCGCACGGCAATATCAAGACTATAAACACTTAAAGAGGTACAGTATTAGGGTGTGAAACGACTCACCTCTCGTCCCAGATGGTGTCGAGTGTGTTGAGAAGATAATTGAGGGCAAACAGGTTGTGGTAGCAGTGGTGGGCGCCCGTGAGGAAGCTCTGGTGCCAGGGGACGAGCGCACGGATCACCAGAGGATCGTGGCTCACCGGTGCCACATTGATGCCAAGTCTGTCAGCAGTACACATATATTATACATTTATGGTAACCTTTGACATGACACCACAGATTTAGATAAATTATTTCTTATAGTAAAAATTTCAGTACTGGAAATTAAGCAACAAGGAAAATAATGAGGACCAAAACAAATTATGTCCATGAATAATGTTATATGGCAGAGACTCAAGATAAAGTGCACTTACATGAGTGTTTTTCATCTATTCATATTACTTATTAAATCTATAGGGAAAACATACCAACACACAACCTCCTGCACTGCCACACTTCAGACACATTTCATTGGGGGGGGGGGGGGGTGAAGGCTGACCATTACAGTGCCAGCGACACACTCCTTTTGCACCGAAGATTTAGTTTTCACTGTGATGTAGCTGCACTGCGATTGCACCTAAAGGATCCTCAGACCAATCGGACCCACTTTCACGTCGCACCTGTACATTACATCCTCGCTCTTCCCATCTTATTAAGATTATTCATTCCTTCGTTACCATGTTTCACTCAGCCAATCCTATTCTTACAAGGCCCCACCCCTTCCAATACCATTCTTACGTAGTTCCTCCCTCTCCAATCCCATTCTTATGCTGTATACCTCCACGCCTTCCTGTCCCATTTTACGTAGGTCCATCCCTTCAATCCCAATCTTACAAAGCTACATCCTTTCAAATCCCTTTCTGTAGCTCCACCCCTTCATTATTAAGGCTACCTCACCTGGCCCTGACGGCGGGACACTGGAGGGCGTATCTTAGGATGGCGATCCTCACCCCTCTCAGGTAACACTGGCGTAACTCCTCCACCAGCTCACTGACCACCAACCGGAACCTGCGCTCACACACCAAGACAATAGACACCAATGATGAGGCCACCACTATATAAGGATCATCTGAGGAGTCGACACCCCAGCTTTAATTCACCTTATGATTAAACATTTTAACATTAATCTAGCTAAACAAAACATAAGAAAACCTTTCCTACTTTAGCCTGACTTAACCAAATCTAACCTAACCTCACCTAACTTAATCTAACTATATCCAGTAACTTAACCTAACTTATCCTAATCTAATCAAGCCCAATATAACATAACCTAATCTAACTTAACCTAACCTTACCCTACTCGTCCCCTAACCTGGGGTGCCTAACCTTCAGGTAATCCATAAATGACATTAAAAAGATTAATGTTACTCGCTGTTCTGGAGGAGTAAAGTGATAATTTAGAAGTGACAATATACAGTGACAACATCTAAATAACATGTAAGTTATTATAAGTAAAAGTCTCCTTGGAATATGAGTGGAGAGCTTTTAGGGCTAAGTCGCTTAGATCCCTGGTTTATAGGAAGAAAGTTTATGGACAGAAAACCGAAAAAGCTTATGTTTGCAGTATACAGTAAAAGAGCTAATTACGCTGGTTAGACTGAACATCATCACTGGTAGAGAACAGGGAGTAGAGGTTAGATTCAGATTACGAAAGAAACGAATATGAGGATATATTGTGTGTCAATCTAACCTACTTTAGAGCAGATATTAAGAATTATGTTGCTCTAATTTTAGGTGCACGTCAAGTAGAGGCAGGTTACCCTTCGTTGGTAGCACGCCAAGGAACATGTTACCTGATGTTGCGGAGAACCATTTTGTCCACATCAAGGGTGACTACTTTGAGGAGGTTGGCTGGCGGGGCTGTAACCTGATGGTCTTGAAGTCCCTGCTGCAGATACTGGTCGAACCTAGAGAGGGTGAAAACTTGTTACTACTCTGACTCAGATCCTTATTAATTTCAAACACCGTTTCGTATTTTCTCATACAAGTTAGCAACACGCTTGGCAGCTGGGGAGGGGGGTGACACCCCAGAGTAATAGTTACTATTACTAATAATACCCCATTCAGTTGGTGTTAGCAGCGGCAAGTGGTGTCAATGGGAGCAGGTGGTGTCAGTGGGAGCATGTAGTGTCAGTGGGGGTAGGTGGTGTCAGTGGGGGTAGGTGGTGTCAGTGGGAGCAGGTGGTGTCAGTGGGGGGGGTAGGTGGTGTCAGTGGGGGTAGGTGGTGTCAGTGGGAGCATGTAGTGTCAGTGGGGGTAGGTGGTGTCAGTGGGGGTAGGTGGTGTCAGTGGGGGTAGGTGGTGTCAGTGGGAGCAGGTGGTGTCAGTGGGGGTAGGTGGTGTCAGTGGGGGTAGGTGGTGTCAGTGGGGGTAGGTGGTGTCAGTGGGGGTAGGTGGTGTCAGTGGGAGCAGGTGGTGTCAGTGGGGGGGGTAGGTGGTGTCAGTGGGGGGGGGCAGGTGTAACAAAGTAATAAAGGTCACCTGGTGAGGTCGTGGTGGGAGGGGAGATGGTGGCGGGCCCGGGCTTCACGCTGTTGGTGCAGCTGCTCCTCCAAACCACACAGCTGAGACGCCTCCCGGTACCTCACTGGTGGCTTCACCTTCCTCGGTACCTGACCCACCATATAAGAATATTTATCATGAACACTTTATAGGTACAGTTTATCTGTTAAGTATCTCTTATTAGTATTGAACTGTACGAGAGAGAGAGAGAGAGAGAGAGAGAGAATGAAAATTTGGGGCGAAGAAATTATGCTGACGGGTGTAATGAATTTGTAGTGGCAAATTTTATCTTTTTGGCAGTAAAAAAAAATAAAAAAATAAATAAATCGATCATACTTTCGTAAAAGAATTTACCTTTATAAGAACTTTTGTAAAAACTGAACCTGTGTGAGTGAAACCCACCATCACAGTGTTCCATCATTTATATACACGTTAGTTACAATAATCTCTAGGTTGCTCCCGCATACCCTTCTGAGTTTATTTATTGAAAAATAATTTTGTTTTAAAAAGATTACACAACTGCTTCATTATCTTACTCTATTAATATGACTATGACTTTATGGTGAAACTGCGGACACTATTTACTGCCTGATATAACTTCAGGTCAACTCATTACTGTTCTTCTGGACTGCTGTAAGAGTCTTTCTAGGTCATGAGATACTGTATGTCAGTGGGAATGAAGCAGTAAATGTAAACTTGCGTCTATATTACTCAATATAGATGTAGAGGATATTTCATTCAGGTAACAAAGGCACTAGATATATGCGCCACATAGTCAGATACTGTATTGATAGAATGAAATAGTACATACAAATTTTGTAACAAAATAGAACTTTGTAACAATGTAACCCAGAAATGTATAAACTGTAATTGTGAATTTACCTTCTTTATCCCTTTCGCCTTTCTCAGTCTAACTGCCTCTATTCTGGCACGCTCCTCTTGTTTCTTTAATAAATCTTGCAGGCGGAATTCCTCAATGACTTTGAGACCGGCTGGGGAGATCCTGTGTGAGGAGATGGTGGAGGAAGACCGTGACCGCTGGGAGAGGAGCTTCGCCCTGGCAGCCCGGGCTCTGGCAGTGGCGTTCTGCGACATGGCCCACACCCTGTACCTCTGCCGCAGAAGTTTCGTCAGCACAACCACTCGAGTCTCCGGGTTTTTCGGTTGCTGCACAAACAAACATCACTTAATTAATCATGAGGAGTGCTGGAAATTACAAAGTTAATCTGTACAATTACGGAAATAATAATCAAGTTACGGTAACCTGATGAAGACATCTTCGGTGAGTGTGTGCCTCACCTTCATGGTCAACACACCTGCTCCACTTGCTAACTAACAATTACTTTCGAAAGAAAATTCAGCCCTCGGCAACTTTAAACTCACCGATATGTGATACTTGCATTAAATTTCTTATAGTAAAGAACATTTTGTAAATATATTTTAAAGGAATTGTGTGAAACTTAATGAGACATTTGTATGGAATAATTTGTGTTGCCCATCTTAGTTTGTACTGTGGTGGAGGACTGTGGTGTGTTACTTTGGTGTTGCACCGTGGGGACCACTATGGTGTTGTAATGTGGGGAGAGTACTGTGGTGTGCTACTTACCTTGGTGTTGTACTGTGGCGGAGTACTGTGGTGTGTTACTTACCTTGGTGTTGTACGGTGGGGGGAGGACTGTGATGTGTTACTTACCTTGGTGTTGTACTGTAGGATGTAAGGGAGGACGGAGTAGTGTTGACGACCGCGAGGGAACCTGGGTGGGATCCTAACCAGGTAGGAATGGGGGGTGAGGTTACTACCAATCCTCTCACATGGGGTTAGCACGTAACTCACACGCTGGGGGCAACATAACACATAGTTAGTGTACATCACTTATCTACCGCTGTGTACAATGAAAGACAAAAGACGTGTCGTGAAAAGTGGTGAAAACATATGCCGAAGGGCTAAACTTTTGGTGCGCTCTGCCTTGTGGTAGGGGGCTCTCATAATGTTTCACGAGTTATATTTAATCTTCTGACAAAACCGCGACACGACTTTTGTCTTTGATTGTACACTAGTCTCATTTTATTTACAGGTTTTGTGACTGTGATTAAAAGGAGGGGGATGCTGGAACGTATTTCATTAACAGTGACCATGAAAATATTGCAAAAGGAAATTGAGAATAAAGCGATGGATCACTTGGCATGAAAAGGAGACAGGGAGAAAGTGAGGGAATAGTCGTCGAAGTACCAGGTGGGAGAAATATTGTAAGTGAGGGTGGACGTGGCTGTTGCATTGGGTAAGCAGCTGTATGGCTGTAAAGAATGGACGAGCCCAAAATAAGAAACTTATTTTTTTTTTTTTGGTAATTAACAAATGTGCTGACACCAAGAAAGTTTATTACTTGCAGTAAGACCAAGGATATTGACCTTTTTGGGTGATATAATATAGGAACTGGAGGCTGGAATCCACTTGGCTAGCATACTTAACGATATGTAAAAAACAGCCACATATATTAGTGATCTTGTCACAAAATCACACTTAAGAAAAAGATCAGTCAAGAAAAGGCATGTACAGTACAGTATTAAACCAAGATCTTCACTTACAATAGGATAACTTTGGAGACTCATTTTCCCTTGTTAATGCAATCTGAGCAGCTAACCCAACATGAAATGGCATGACGTGGCACTTTGGAAGGTAAGTTGATCAGAACAAAATAAAAGTCACCTTAGCTAAAACAGCTTTAGTCTTGAAGCTGTCGAGGACGAGAGGAGGAAACTCGAGGTTCTCTTCTTCTGGGATTATCATGTCTTCCCCCGCAGGTCGTGTCTTGACTTTAGGTTTCTTCTGCTTAACACTCTTCACAACAGAGGATTTCGGTCGCTTGAGAGATATTTCCCGATTACTGCGATGTTGTTGGAGTGGCAAGAGATGCGTTTGCCACCTCATTTGTGACGATGATGCTGAATGAGAGGCGTCACTAGAATGGACGGGACTACTAGTGGACGACCTCGTGTGGTAGTCGGTCTCAAGGCTACCACTTTGGGTGCCTTCTGTAGTTTGTTGCCGGTCTTCCATGTGATCCAGTTCCTCCAGAATGGTGTGGGAGATGTCAGGCGGGGGTGCGAGAGTGGTGGCTTGGGAGCCAGTTGAACGACTACCTACAGCTGTAGGGAGGTAATTCCTGCTGGAGTCACGAGCGTTGGGCGCCCTTCTTGGGCAGGCAGACTGGCTGCGCTGTAGCCTGAGGGGCGGGATGCCGCGCTTCTCGCCTACTGAAGTGTGGAAGAAACCCTCTCCGGTGGCCATCTTCCTTTCTAGAAAATATCATAAAGGATTACTTTTCAGGAGTAAACTTTAAGAACTGATTTTGCCTCCTAGGTGACCTTAAACACAGTTATAAATGTTTTTTTTAAGCTATGTTTATATTAGATGAAGCTCTTAATATCCCCCAAAAAATCTTAAATAATTTTTTTTGTTTAACTGAAGTATATGATTATTATATTATAATTAATATTATTATGCAAATGAAGGAGTAAAGGTAGACAGAAGGACAGGTGAAGGGACACCCTTAGGATCATAATAAGGTTCTCGGTCAGGGATGGTGGTTGTGCTAGAGTCCCTATATACCGAGTAGCGACAACTCACGAGTTGACGCATCTTGACTCCACTGCTCACTGCGCGGTCAAAGCCAATCAAAACACAAAAATAGGGACTCTAGGTTGTGCTAGTGTTGCCAAGTTATTGGCTGATAGTGGAAAATATTTACATTTACTTATCAGTTTTCCATCTAATATTTTGTTATAATTTTCCTGGGTGTAAACTGATGCATTTTTAATTTTTTTTATAAAGTGAATCAAGAGTCCAGCAACAATTGCTTAGCTAATTTAATTAGGGACTTGGGTCATCAGGTCCTATGTAAAAGTGATGCGTTCGGGTCTGGAGTCGAGGTGTAGCCCTTAGCGAGCGTTAAAGTGTGGTAGAGTGGCTGGACTGTGGCAGTGTGTTGTGGTGGCAGATCTGGCCATCAGACATCCCAGATTGGGCCACCGAGGACCGGCGTCATTCATTTTGTTTACTGAAAATGTCTATGGAAGAAGAAAAAGGAATGACACTTGTTATATTAATTGTTCCTGTTCACAGAGATGAAGTCTCAACATAAATATACAAAAAAAAATGTAACAAATAACTACTTAACCTAACCTTACCTAAACTAACCTAGATGTGGTCATTGTGTCGAGCGCTTCGTGATATATGGAGTAGGAGAGGGAAAGAATAATCTTGCACTTTTTCAGGTGTTTCCGTTGTGTGGCATTTAGGGAGGAAGACCACACAAGAGAAGCATAGGTGAGCTAATATTTTGCGCGTTGTCGGAGTTAACAACACTGCACGTAAGGTTATTGGACATGGTGCTGGAGGGAAGGGAGTGACCCACAAAATGGGAAGTGTCGTTTCGGGCAAATTATTTCCACAGATTCCTACAAATCAGGAAAACAGCAATTCTATTTTAACCTTTTCCAATAGACATGTATTGCTCAGCTCGAGTATGGCCATGAGAACGAAAGCGAGACCTTTGAGAGGAGATGTCGACTTGTCTGAATGCAGCAGCAATATCACCGGATGCGTCTTCAGTCTGAACATATATAGGTATACACCCTATGATACTATGAAGTTTAAGTAAATTAATACCAAATTAATGATATTAACGATATGCAAAGAATGTTAAAAATATGGAAATGAATGAAGGTGTTAATGGCTACAGGTGTGCACCTGAGCCCAATAATCATCTTGGTGGTTCAAGTTTACACACGAACAGCGGACACCACTGATGATGTTTCAGTGTGTATAGTTTATGCCAGTGCTTGTGCAAGAGTTTGCATGGTTGAATACTGTATAACAGTTAATCTTACCCAGACACTAACACAGTACACACTCTCTCAAACACAGGAACTCTTAAACACATGCGCACACAAGGAAGGTATCAGAACGTATTTTTTATTGTACTCCTACGCCAATTATTTTAGGGAATAATTTTTCTCCTGTATCTGTCGGGTAGTTTGATATATAACGTAAACTGTCTGCAATATATAGACAAATACACTCGTTGTTTCGGAGTAAAAAATTGAACTAATGATAAAATGACACCGGAGCTCTATTTTATAGTCAATTAAATATTGACAATAAGAGGAATCCCAGACACTTAAGTAATCTCAAGGCTTCAGGCAGCTTTTAGTCGCGCTTCACTTACAATAAGCAATTTAGCATTGTAGAAGAGGCCTATAAACAAGGAGATAACGCTCGGACAAAAATCTGGTGAGAGGTGAGAACAATTACACAAAGAAAGTCAGCGCGACCAACTCTAAAGTTAAAACATTTCTCGACTTTATTTCTCGTTAATCTTATCTTCTCGTGTGTAAATTTATTCTACTAAGTTACTACACATTATACCAATCTGTATATGCAGAAGAGTTCTATGCAGTTCCAGCTATACCCGGAGAGTTCCAGCTATCCCCGAAGAGTTCTAGTTATCCTCGGAGAGTCCCAGTTATTTCTGGAGAATCCTAGTCAATCTCGAGAAATCCCAGTCATTCCAGAGTAATGCAAGTTATCCCAGAGTAGTCCTAGGCATCCCAATGAATACCGATCAATTCTTACTGGAATGCGGAAATATGTGGTAGACTTACCAGCTCCGGTATCTCGCTACATTTTTCCCAGAGTTTTCCCACTGTCACGGATCGTAATATAGATTTTCATCAGAGCTTGCATTTAAACTTGAATGAAACTGTAGTTACTCTAGTTATTTCACACAACAAAGTTGATTACGTACATATGGACTCCGCAAAATGACAAATATTGACCTAAGTCTTTTCGGAGGTCTGTAATGAATTTTTTTTTCTGTTTTATTCCCATCATTACTTTAAGCATTGAGGGTGTAATGGACGCACTACCACCAGATGGATACTTTTGATAGGTAGAGTAATTTTAATTGAGAAGACCTTAATATATATGTTGAAATGAGATGTAAACATTTTCAGCATCTGTTTGGTTGCTTTTCATTAAAAAAAACAACAGAATGGATGATATAAATTTACCTTTTTAAGGCGAAGTCCCAGGTTAAGAAGCAACTTTAAGATTAACACGAATCGTATAACAATGTTTTCTCACTACATTATCATAAATTCTTAAGATTCTTAGCTTCAATGTTCGGTAAACTCAGCTCAACCTGAGGGAGCGTCCCTGTTGCTATGGTAACTTAGTTTGTGTCGCGAGCACCAGAGGGCTGATCGATGAGGGTGTGGGCAAGGTTTAAATACACTGCTGAACCTCAGTAACAGCTGAAACCACTTAAGTATGATGGTGTCAAGTTCATTGCATTGAAGATTGATATTTCTTCTACTATATGATATTTATGAGAGTATTGGTTATAATTCTATTAATTTCCTTTTATAAAAATTCACTTGGGCTTACAAGAATTAAAAAATCACCTTTTCAAGCTCGGGTGCATAGTTTATTGTTCCTTTTTTGATATGTGGATAAGAAGTCCTAAATAATATACATATCATAAAGTGTGAGGAAAATCAGAGGTCATTATTCAGGAATCTGGCTCCGCTATTTCTGCAAGATGGTCAGATAAATAGAATTCAGCAGTTTGATTTATAAACAGAGTTCCGTCTCATATTTTTTATTTTATTTTAAATTGACTAACGTAATTATTAACCTAGTTACTAGCTTAAGATGTAAAGAAAAAAAACAGCATTAACATCACAGCATAATGTTAACGTAAAGATTTATACCTAACCGCCTCCTAACGGGACGAAGAGGATTGTCATAAGCCCAAATTGCACACACTTAATTGTGTACATATGCTTTAATATAGTTATGACAAACACTTAAAAACGCAAGTGAAAATAGATTGAAAATAAAACACCAAAATCTTCTTCAAAATATCGCATCAAAGAAAACGTAAATATTGACACGGGAACACAACCGCCCAGCTTGACCATAACAGTACTAGTAATTCAGTAGTAGAGGTTGATAAGATTTGTATAAAATGTAACTATGAAGAAAAAAAAACACTGCGCATTTAATAGAAGACCTTCAACTCTGGTTAAGTGTTGTGGGGTAATGGATGTTTGGTTCACACTCAGGATGGGTGGAGAAAGGAAACTCACAATGTGCTCTCTGTATACATATGTTGTATTGGATGTACAATGCAGCTTGGTGCTGGGAAGGCAGCGTGGTTACAAGCGTGAGGTAGAGAGAGCTGGTTGGTGAGGGTGCTCAGAGGAGGACCAGCTTGTGGGTCGCCATGCTCGCTGGCGGGAGCGAGGACCGCCAGGCAGGCGGAGGAGGAGGTGGTTGGTGTAGGTAGAAAAGAGAGAGGTACGTCACCACGAGGTCAGGTCTTAAATAGCCAGCAACACCTCCTCCGCCGCTGCCCGGCGGGCCTCGCTCCTCCGCCTGCCTGGCGGTCCTCTCTCCCGCTGGCGAGCATGGCGACCCACAAGCTGTCCTCCTGTGAGCATCCTCACCAACCAGCTCTCTCTACATCACGCTTGTAACCATGCTGCCTTCCCAGCACCAAGCTGCATTGTACATCCAATACAACATGTATACAGAGAGCACATTGTGAGTTTCCTTTCTCCATCCCATCCTGAGTGTGACCCAAACAATCTCATACCCCACAGGCTTACTAAAGCCTAAAGAAGGAATGATATTCCTTTAACACATAATCAATATTATTTACAAAATATCTGGCCAGTATTGGGAGGATCATCGTGTCTCCGTCAGGGGGTCGTGGAGTGGTGGTCCAGCAGGCGTCACGGAAGCGTTGTGTGTGGGGACATCTTAGGAGGTAGTGGATAAGGGTGCTGCTGTCGGGTCTTCTGCATAATGCACAAGAGCGTTGCTCAGGGGATGCGGGGATACCAATCTCCCAAGCAAACTCATACCCAATGATGATACGGGCAGCAATCACGTCCCCTTTCTGCGACCCTTTCCCGTAGACGTACGAGAGGTCAGGAAGTTTACGGAGGACATCGTACCAGGTAGGCGGGGAGTCCAGGGGGATGGCTGCTTCCCGAGCTTCTCTCTGTTTGCTGCGAATTTGGGTCCTAATCTGTAAGAGTGTTCGAGGAACAACGTAGTCAGGTGTGGCCTTGTTGCAGCCAGTCTTGGCAAGGCCATCTGCTGCCTCATTTCCCATTCTACACCTCTTTTTGTAGAAACTACAGTGGCTTTAAATTTCCCCAAGAACTTTGGCAAACCCAAGGAAAGTATTTCCATGATTCACGAAAAAATCAAGCCAAACTGATATGCAGCATCAATGTCCTTTGATTCAACATTAATACCCTCATAAGTTCACCCTTCCCACATCTGTCTCGACCCAAGAGTCGAACCCAGAATAGAGTGGTGAGAGATAGGCGCGTTACTGCTCAGTACCAGCAAACACCCTCAGCACCCGCATCATTATATAATTATTCCGGAAAAAACTGCCACACTAATGTAGTACAGATACCGCAGTAGTCGGCCACGACATTCTCCCATTTCTTTCGCTACAATTCGAACTCACTCTAGACAACATGTTTTCGGATCTGCAAGATCCGATTACAAGTCTATTGTGCATTGTAGATGTTCCCACTGTTTGTCTGCATTATACTGGGAGTCAGCCAACCGATGGTGACTGTTTGTTGTTGGATAATAGAAATATAATCTTCAGAAGCTTTCGGTAGTGGCACCATCTCTTTTGGTGGATAGTCTGTACACCGCAAAACAAAAGTTGCGTCTTCCAGCATCTTTGAGAATTCTGCTTCTGAGGACCCTAAGAGGTCAGCAACAGAACTTACTGCTTGTACAAGATTAAATATGACATTTTGTAGGACACGAGAGAAAGGCACCATAACAGCGGACACCCTTTCGAGAATCAGCACCGTGAATTACTTATATTTATTTATAATTCTATAAATTTAAATTCGTATTCATAAAAGAAGCGTTATAATAAACTGAGTGGTATTGAGGGCTAGTGGTTCATACTGTGGCCTCGTGTGTGTGTGTGTGTGTGTGTGTGTGTGTGTGTGTAAAACAACTGACAGATTAAAGACTTGTAAAGAGTTTATGTTATATATCTTGTTCGACATTTTAAATGTCTCTTTAATATATGTCAAGTCGTGTCTTGTCTGAGTGAATATCGGTCCTAAAACACGCATCTTATCTGAAAACTCAAGGTGTTTAAATTCTATAATACTCTAAGTTGATTTTGTACGCATATACATAAACAAACATGGATACACGCCCACCATAAGGGAGCAGGATACACGCCCACCATAAGGGAGCAGGACACACGCCCACCATAACCGAGCAGGATACACGCCCACCATAACCGAGCAGGATACACGCCCACCATAAGGGAGCAGGATACACGCCCACCATAAGGGAGCAGGATACACGCCCACCATAAGGGAGCAGGATACACGCCCACCATAACCGAGCAGGATACACGCCCACCA
Source organism: Homarus gammarus (assembly GCA_958450375.1). Lineage (NCBI taxonomy): Eukaryota > Metazoa > Arthropoda > Malacostraca > Decapoda > Nephropidae > Homarus > Homarus gammarus. The sequence goes on from CAUDMG010002976.1 coordinate 39,695, forward strand.
TAACCGAGCAGGATACACGCCCACCATAAGGGAGCAGGATACACGCCCACCATAAGGGAGCAGGATACACGCCCACCATAACCGAGCAGGATACACGCCCACCATAAGGGAGCAGGATACACGCTCACCATAAGGGAGCAGGATACACGCCCACCATAAGGGAGCAGGATACACGCCCACCATAAGGGAGCAGGATACACGCCCACCATAACCGAGCAGGATACACGCCCACCATAAGGGAGCAGGATACACGCCCACCATAAGGGAGCAGGATACACGCCCACCATAAGGGAGCAGGATACACGCCCACCATAAGGGAGCAGGATACACGCCCACCATAAGGGAGCAGGATACACGCCCACCATAAGGGAGCAGGATACACGCCCACCATAAGGGAGCAGGATACACGCCCACCATAAGGGAGCAGGATACACGCCCACCATAAGGGAGCAGGATACACGCCCACCATAAGGGAGCAGGATACACGCCCACCATAAGGGAGCAGGATACACGCCCACCATAAGGGAGCAGGATACACGCCCACCATAACCGAGCAGGATACACGCCCACCATAAGGGAGCAGGATACACGCCCACCATAAGGGAGCAGGATACACGCCCACCATAACCGAGCAGGATACACGCCCACCATAAGGGAGCAGGATACACGCCCACCATAAGGGAGCAGGATACACGCCCACCATAACCGAGCAGGATACACGCCCACCATAAGGGAGCAGGATACACGCCCACCATAAGGGAGCAGGATACATGTTAATCATACATTCCCACCATACACACCCATCATACACGCACACTTTACACACCCTTCATACACGAACAGAATATCATAACGAAACTTAAATTTTTAGTCAGGCTTATCACAAACGTAAAAAAATAACAAGTTTTACGCCCTATGGAAATCTTTACATCTATTTTACGGAAACCTCCCATTAACGACACCACATAGTACCAATTATTCTGCTATTGAGTGTTCTTATAGTACTGGAGTCAGTGATAGTACGTAACATGACCCTTTTATCAACACAGCAGAATGGGTTGGGTTAGGTTAGGTAGCGCTCAGGTGGTTAATCATCAGACGAAATAATCTGGAGTGATTAATCTTCAGATCTATAAATTTTGTTTAGATCTTAAAAAAAATAAATAAAATAAATGTTCATCAGGTGCTCGGGAAAACGGAGAAAAATCAACGTAGACCAACAAGGAACGAGCAGTGAGTGTCTTGAAGGAGCTCCTCTATCTAAAATTCCAATTAGTTTCC